>JBCEWE010000676.1:30000-100883 GCA_039877035.1 Silurus lanzhouensis | reverse complement strand
GATCATCTGATGAGATACCAGGAGCAACTGGAGGACCATGTTGTTCAGCTGACTTTAAATCTGAAGAAAATTAAATGGGATGAGGAAAAAAAGAAGGCTACACTAGATATGGTTGGGAGTTCTAATATGTTCCTCTCCTCCATTCGAGAGCTCCAGGATACAGTGAATCACTGTAGAGATACAGAAGAAGACTAAAGAGCTTGAGAAAGATCATTCTGAGAACCAAGTGCAATTGGAGAAACATGAAGCTCAGCTGAGGGCACTTTGGGTTCTGACTATGAGAAACAGCAGAAACAGAAAGCTGAACCTCTACAAGCCAAAGAGTCGCAGAAAATCTCTGAGGAAACAAAGATTCTTAGGTGAGGGAAGAGAAATGAGGATGGAAACCCGAGAGTGACTGGGAGGAAGCTGTACAGCTGTTCAGCAATATGACTTCAGCACTAGAGAAAGAAAACCAGAGAAAGAAAAAGAGGAGATCAAGCTGGACATGTCCTACATATAATAAAGTACAAAATATCAGTGATTATTGTAACTCAATATTTTTTATTCCTTTAAAATAAATAAATATCTTAAATATAGGTGTGTTTTTGTTTCTATTATTAAAGTGTTGGACATTTAAATTTAACTCAGAATTAAAATCCACATGATAAAATGTTGGGAAAACGAGACAAAAGTAAGTGATATTAAAATAAAAGGTTTTGTTTAAACCCAATTTTACATGAACAGAAGTTAAAGTAATAAAATAAACAGTTATTGAACAGTATTCACAGCATCAGATTGAATATTAAATCACAATAACACAGAGATTAAATCAGTTTACAATACATGAGTTCTTCATGGGTTCATCTGATGCACACAAAACTATAAAGTTTAGTTCCAATGCAGCCTCATAACATCATAGTTCAAGTATAACTTTTGACTACTGCAGTTAGTAGAAAAACATCAGAAAGAACTATTTAATAGATTCATTTTAATAATTCAGTCCATTCAGTTTGGTCAATTCAATTCAGTAAAAGATCAACATCACATATAACAAGACAACAAAACACCATTAATAATATTTGTACAGAATTAAGTAAAAAGAAAGTCCTGACAGGCCACTAGAGGGCAGTGACAACCAAATAACATTGTTTAATCAAACCAATTATTGGAAATTTAATCATTTTATCTCCTTGGGTTTCATAAATATGTAAATCTGCATATAAATAATAACAATTAATCATTATAAAATAATAATGTTTAAATGTAGACCTTTATGTACTAAAGCAATAAAGTATTACATTCTAAAGCAAACACGACATTGGAGTCAATTCCTTGTAACATTTTCTTGAACTTGGTTTGCAGGAGAAAATCTGGTTTTGTTGAAATAACAGGTTAACAGATGATAACTGGATAAATAACTAATGAATAAACTCAGCCTGGCTTCCACTATTTCCTATAACTTCATGGTGTGACTGATCAAACTTTATTCCCCTGTAGTTCTCCTTTTCTCCTTCCTTAGTGTCCAACTTCTCTTACAGCTTTACCGGTCATCACATCTCCTTTACTCGCAGGAGGTCCTGGGTTCAACCCCCAGTGGATCCATGCCCTTGAGCCTTTTGGAATTCCTATTGTCCATTTCTGTTACAAGCACAATGCAGAAACACCAAAAGTTGTTTATTTATTTCCAGGATTTAGTAACAATTTGTGACAAATACATAAACCTCATTCATGTTTGCTAGCTGCATGGTTCCACTGGGGGTCGCAGAAGGACCTTCTGCGTGTAAAGCAGATGTGATGACCACTACCCTATGGATCCACACAATCACCTGCACCTGCATATGTTTCCAGATTGCACCTTTCCAGCTTTGGGAAACTTGTTCCCAATGTACCCTCAGCTTCCTGTTCCCAGTTGACAGGATTTCAAGTTATTTTCAAATTCTGTAGTACATGATTAATTTATTAATATGAGGAAGATTAATCCTCATCATTGATCCTCATAGAGTGGCTAAGAGGAGCTACTCTAATAAGCTGTAAAATCAGTTTTCAGCCAACGACCCTGCTTCAGTGAAGAAAGACCTGAGAGACATGGTGCAGTCATAAAAACCTGGAGCTTAACACGCTCAAAACAGTGGAGATGATTGTGACATTTGAGTCAGTGAATTTTCTAAGTTTAATTTATATTCTTCCAGTTAAATTTTGAGAGATATGTTTCTATTTATGCACATTGGACATCAACCTTCTCAGCAGCAGGTTCCATAGTGTAGCGGTCATCACGTCTGCTTTACACGCAGAAGGTCCTGGGTTCGAGCCCCAGTGGAGCCATGCCCTTGATTCTCTGATTCTATATGCTTTTTGCCCATTTACATCCTGGTTTCTTAATAATACAAGTGTAAACTTAGTCTGAATCTAATTTCGATAAGCTCACATCTTCAATATTTCTTAATCATGTTAATCAATAGTAAATCTTACCACATTTTATAGAGCTTGCTGTGAGTTATGTGGCTACTGCTTTGTAGCATTTCTCAGTCATGGCAGAATGAAGAGATCGGCCTTAGAGAGAAGGGTAGCGCCTGCCTAGTTCAAATCCAGTCCTTCATTGTCAACCCAGTTAAATGCTCACTTGTCCTTGGGAGAGATTCTTTGTGAATTATTTACTGCATCGGACTTGTATTCTGCAATTTCATGTCTGTGACCCTTAGTAACAAAAAAAATAGTTAATGGTCATTTCATTACCTCTGTTGTTCTTGGTAGTAGCAGCATAAGAAGAGGATGTGGGTTTTGCCAGCAGTAACATTTTGATGTGTTTCTCCTACATGAAAACTTCAGTGCATTTATTTACTTTAGTGCTGTTTTCCTTTTCAGTTACTTGAAAGAGAAGCAAAACGCTAAATTTTAAGGTAAAGTATACTGTTTTTACTTAAGTGTACTTTAAATTCATCATTGTGTTCATATTGTTTTGTAATTATATGTTGCTGTTTGTAATGAGATGTTGCTGTCGGTATTTAAAACATACTTCAAATCTCATTTACAACATAACTAATATTTTCCTACAGATTCTACAGTAAAGGTGTTGAACAACAGCAATGGTGAGTGTCTGTGTTCTTTGTTTTAACACTACTCCAGTGACGGGCCGTGCATTTGGTACCTGCGCCTTCAGTGTGGACTTAACTGACTTAATACACCTCTTAATACCACCACTATCATGTCGACATTATAGAAACCATCAATACTATACAAAAACACAATATAACAATGAGTGGCATTACAGAGAGAGAGGCATTTTGCATATGGAGGGTGAGTACCATTTTACTAAAGCAAGCTTCAAACCTTTACACTACAACCGCAACTGTGCCATCTATATCATGTGGAGCAGTTTAGAATCAATATTTGTCTAATAACATGACAAAAACATTCATAAACTTAAATGAAATACAACTTACTCTCCAGAGATGCATACTCATAATGCATACTCATAATTTGCAACGCTCCTGTGGTATCAGTGGTATCGCTCGTATTCACTGGTCTGAAAGTGGCGAACAAACCCTTTCCCGGCTGAGACAAGCTACGGCTAAAGCTAGCTTTAGGGTTGGGCTACCTAGCTTTTCTAGATTTCTAGCTTTTCTTGAAAATGGATTTTTAACAACGTCCGAAACCAAATCAATTTCTCTTCCTACATCAGTCTACCTGATGTATTAATGTGTGCGGATCGCTACAGACATGTTTTGCCAGTCCAACTTGGCTGTAACAGTTTCGCTCTGACGAACCAATCAGAGGACAGAAAAATGCTGATGCTAGTCTGGGCCAGCTAGCTGGCCCTGTGAGGCGAATTTGAAATCTGATTGGTTAAAGAAACAGATCCGTTGCTAATATAGTGTAAGGTACATCGGCCAGCACAACTGATTCTGAAGACCCTGGGCAGATTAGATTGACATGGCAGCAAATAGAACAAAAATCTAACATTCACATACTGGAAGCAGTGCAGCCAAGAAAAACTCACAATTTCATCGAACAAATATTGGAATTTAGGTTGTAATTGTAGA
Organism: Silurus lanzhouensis; assembly: GCA_039877035.1. Classification (NCBI taxonomy): domain Eukaryota; kingdom Metazoa; phylum Chordata; class Actinopteri; order Siluriformes; family Siluridae; genus Silurus; species Silurus lanzhouensis. The sequence continues at coordinate 96,861 of JBCEWE010000676.1, read as the reverse complement.
TCAGTGCTTCTGATAATGTTTAATGTTTTGTAATTGAGTTACTTTTTGAATGAAGTAACTAGTAACTGTAACTAGACACTATTTCTTAGTAACTACCACAACACTGTCTGGCACAGTCGTGTAGGTGCTTTCATGACTGATCTTCTTAGGGGCTAAAAATGCGATTCTGCAAGTCTCAGCCCCGTAACACTAGAGGAAAGCGTTTTTTCAAACCGTTCCTCACAGAACACGCACGTGAAAAGTCATGACATGCAGATTACTCGGTCATACCGTGCAAATTTATATGGACACAGGTGGGAATCTCGTCAAAAATATTACTCACAAATTATTATTTTTGGTTGATCATTTTAGTCGCAGTCTGGACCCCTGTATAAGAATGTATGATGTATGGAAGAGATTAACAGCAGCATAATTCAGAGAAAGAAAATTAAAAGCATTTAAAGAGGACTGAGGTGAACCCCTCAAACTGACCCAGAAATAGAGAAGGAACTTTCTGACCACCTGCTGGTTTTTCAGAACAAAAGTGTCTTTAAAAGTAATATTTATAAGGAGACACGACTGTTTTATGTTGTAGATTTTTCCAAAACTGTGGAATCGAGTCATTTCCTGGTGAATCAATCGATTCAGACTTTATTGAATCAATTCCAGTGAACTGACTCAGTGACTTAAACTGAATCTAAGGAGTCAAAATTACCGAACCAAATCTTTTTAAACTGAATTGATTGAATTATTAAAATAAATCTATTAAATGACTGTTATTTTCTAATGCGTTGAATTCAAAGATTTATTTCTGATGTTTTGTAACTAACTGAGGTGGTCAGAAGTTATATTTGAACAGTAGATGTTATAAGGCTGCATTCAAACTAAACTTTTTGTAGCAATCGATAGTTTTGATCAGTTTCACTTCTGTTCATGTTCAAATGATTTCAATCAGAACCTTTATTTTATTATCATTTACTTTTGTCACATTTTCCCAACATTTCATCATGTGGATTTTAATTCTTAGTTACGATTTAAATGAAGTCCAACACATTAATAAAAGACACAAAACACACACAATATTAAAATATACAATTTTTATTAAATATTACAATAAACATTGATGTGTTTTGTACTTTATTATATGTATGGCATTGCTAAATCTAAACCTGCCCAGAGCTTTGTAGATTGTTGCTCTCCGGTGCTGCCATTTCCTGTTCTTCGTGAATTATTGAGGAATCTGGTTTTAAAGCGAGTGATGTTTTGTTTGGTCTTTTGTTTTTTCTCAAATTCACTCACAAATTCCAAAGTTTCATCCAGCTCAACAACAAGTTCCTCCAGTCGCTCTCGTTCTCTCATCAAATTATTTCTCTTGTGCTCTGCCCTCTTTTTCTCTTCCTCACAGTGGTTGAGGGAATCCTGGAGCTTCCTGGTGGTTTGGATGTGTGAGGTGATCATTTCCTCCAGGTCGTGTTTGGCCTTCTCTTTTTCTTTCCTGTGTTTATTTTGCTCAGAAAGCAAAGTGGCCTCTCGCAGAGCAAGACGTGTCTCCAGTTGGTCTCGGTCTCTCATTAAATTATTGTTCTCTTTCTCACAGAGATATAAGGAAACCTGAAGCTCTCTGATGGCCTGGAGTGGTACATTGTTCCTCTCCTGCATGTCTAGTTTGGCCTTCTTTTCTCTCTCTCTTTTCAAAGCGACCTCGAGCTGAGCAACACGTTCCAGCAGTCGCTTTTGTTTTCTCGCACAGATCTCTCTCTCACGTTCTACAGATTTCTCGTAGAGTTTCAGGAAAGACTGGAGCTCAGTGATGTACTGGAGGTGTGTGTCATTTTTTCGATTTATGTCCTGTTCCCGCTGTTTTCGCTCAGAAGCCAAAGTAGCCTCCAGTTTTTGCACCGTCTGTAGCAGAATGGCTTTCTGTTCTTTCTCTTCTGCTATCTTCTCTTTCATCTGATTAATAAATGCATTCAAGTCTTTTACTAATTTCTCAATGTGTTCCAGCTCCTCCTTCATTTCAGCAATCTGTTTAGTTTTCCTCTTTCCTTTGGTTTGAAAAATCTCTCCAAATCTTCTGAAGAGCCCCATGTTTACATGTCTTTACTCACACACAAACATCGAAATGAGAGAAACAGAGACGCATTCTGATTTACATAGAAGTTGCCTTACTGTGACGTCACACAGATATGCTCCGCCCCCCCGGTTTCTCTCTCTCTTACCCAGTAAACTGGGTCTGTACTGTATTTGTAATGTTTTTGCATTAATGTTATAATATCTGGTAGCCATTAGAGGGCACTCTCGTGCTGCATGTGGGTGTGTTTGCAGTGTGCAGAGTAAACGAGTAAAAAAACGCTGTGCAGTCATGTCTCCGGTTCTTTCTGCGCATGCTCCGAACTTAATGGGATAATATGTGTTTTATAGCATAATGATGCAAACATAACAGTATTTATGCAACTCAATATAACACTACCATGCACTCCCACACTTTATGTACATTACTGGTCTGTATCCCTATTATTACCACACTGTCTATACTGTCTCATATTGTCTGTATGTCTGTATTGTCTTGTATAGTCTGTTTTTGTCTTGTTGTGTCTGTTTTGTTATGTATAGGTTTTTATTTATGTCTGTACTTTTGAGAGTAACGAACAGCTGAACCAAATTCCTTGTGTGTGTCAACACACTTGGCCAATAAACCTGATTCTGATTCTGATTCTGATTTACATTCATCACATTACTGTGCTGGAAAACAATACAAATTAAAGCAGCGATGAACGGGCCCTCGCACCCGGGCTCACCGCCACCCGTTGGCCTGAGGAAAACAGTGAACAGTGGGCGAGGTGCATGTAAGCGAGTAAAGACAGGAGAATTATAGCACAGTCATTTCAAAGTGCCACACTTCCTGCTGCCATTACGACCGTAAATGTATATTGTCATAAATATTGTCATCAGTCCAGGACTTTTATCAAACATGTGAAGTTTGGAGCTGAGCGGTGATTGTATGCCTGAGTTCCAAACAACTTTCTGTTTTGTGATGTAATCGCAAACATCAGCACTTAGTCAAGTGTTGCACGGGTGAACATGTTTATAGCATGTTTGGTATTGTGTGGCATGTTGAATTGTGTTTCTGAGAGTGAAGTACAGTGTAAAATATGACATTTCTTTTTGCCAGCAGGTGGCGCTATAACTAATACTGAATATGGGCATGTAGATCTGTTCAGATCAGGAGTCGTATCAAACATGAGATGTTTGGGGCAGATTGGACATTGTATGTCTGAGTTATAGCAACTTCCTTTTTGATGGCGAAACATCAAAATTTGTCAGGCCGCTAAGGACACACCCTCTAATGAAAACTCAAGATCTTTGCAATTTAACATTGCAAAGGCCTTTAGATTGTGCAGAACAAATTTGGTACAAATCTCTAGGAGGAGTTTGTTAAAATACAACATCTGAAAATGGCAAAAATAACAAAAAATTTGCTCATAAAAGAAAAAATACCAGACTTCCTGTTGGGATTCGGATTTCGTACCTAGAGACTTTTTGTAGGTATTAGTGTGTTACGTGTGTACCGATTTTCATACGTGTACATGAAACATAGCTTGAGGCCCACACGGTTGAAAGTGTATAGGTGGCTCTGTTGAGCCATTTTGCCACATCCACTTCTGAAAAACACTAATTTAAACATGCAAAGTCCAATCTGCACCAGATTGGACTCTGCATAGGTGGCGCTATTGAGCCATTTTGCCACATCCACTTAAGAAAAACATATCATACCTAAAGTTTCGCCATTTCTGATGTGTGTGCAAAGTTTTGTGACTTTTTGGGCAATTAAAAAAAATAATAATAATAAAGAAACAGAACAATTATAATAGGAGTGTTGAGTGTTTTTTAAACAAGTGAAAGTTTGGTGCAGATTGGACTTTGCATGTTTAAAAACTAAAATGAATTAAATGAAATTGTATTATTATATTATTAAGGGTCAAAAATTGCAACAATGTTTATAATCTGCAAAAACTACAGCCATGTAGATGTTTGTGTGTGGAAACTCACCAAACTCTGTCTTTATAGTTACAGCAGCCCCTAAATCCACAAACTCACACAAATAGACTGGCAGTAACCAGTAATTCAGACTCAATTCAAATTCAGTATAAAAATGTACTTTGTTTTATTTATGTTAAGAAGATAGTACAGAATGCTACATTATAGCTTTTATTAACATTTTATTGCTGTAGTTGTTTATGTATCTGAAGCAGGATTTGTTTAAATAAATATGTATTAAAATGAAGTACATTCAAAAAAATAATTAGACATGATTAGACAGATTATGAATGTTTGTGTTAATGCACAATCCTTAGTCACAGTTTTACACTTTTAGCTGAAAATATTCCTTGTGGTGGGTAAATTCTTTTGTAGGACAAGTTTTTGATCGCCCTTCGGCTGTGCACCAAAAGGTTTCAAAATAATCAAACGGCATGATCAGGAATTGCCGTTAGATCTGAAGCTTGGAGACCTGATCCTGGTCAAAAGAGCGAGCAGCAGTGGGGGATCAAGCCTCGGATTTTACCATGCTGGTGTTTGCTGCTGTGAAGTGGTCAAGGACATCATCCATTTCAGACGTAAGTCTCCATGTAATGTTTAATATAAATGACACAACAATTTAATATTTATTTAAACTAATATATGGGTGTATACATTACAGCATCTCAGGCTTCTTTTTAAAATAAAAAACAACTAAAGTCTAATCATAAAATCACAATGTAGAGATTATTCTGATCTTCTGTCTATCTCAGCCCTCCTCATTCCTGTAGCATCACAATAAACATGGAAAAACAAAAAAACTATTTATAATACTCTATAACAATAAATACCATATCTATTTTTTTTCTCAGCAAAACCACATAAATGTCCCACCCAGTCCCTTGTTGGTCATGGACAAGTGGGAAAATTAGAGCTGGAGGTGTTTTGTGAAGACGACCAGTTTGTGGTCTACAGGAAGGAGAATGGGATTCCGGGTAACTTTTTCGCAAAAGTGTGTCTTGCGAAGAAAAGAAGACCTGTACACAACATACTGAAATACAATTGTATCCATTTTGCAATGGAGCTGCTGGAGGTCGAACCAGAGGTAATACATTTATTTGTAGCTTCACCAAAAATAAAATAAAAACTAACTGTAAGCACTATTCTAATAATCGTAAAACATTGTATTAAGAAAAAAAAAGGTTGAGAACAACAGAATGAAACTGTTAATTGTCTACATATAATATAATAATAATAATAATAAAAAATATATATATATATATATATATATATATATATATATATATATACACAGTGGAACCCGGTTATGTCGCCGGCCTAGGGGGCGCCAAAAAGCATCGAGATAACCGATGACCTGGCGATATGGCGGCAATATATTAACGTGCTTGAAATTTCTTTATGTACATGATGTGCGTTAATAAATGAGAATGTACATGCACGTGTTTTTGGAGGTTTTTTTACACAATAGCGTTGCCGCGATTTGATTGATTGGTCATGTGGATCAAGATAACCTGTAATGCAGATAAGGAGGCGGAAGCCGAAGTAAACGCAACGTTTATTGAGAATACCCAGGAGACAATCCACCAATACTTGTAGCAAAGCAGTAATATCCAGTGGTGCGCTCCGGGAGCGCGGTCCACGAAGATCTGTGAAAGCAGAGACGGTAGAATATCCACGGATCCGCGCTATGGAAAGCGCAGCTCTGGGCAGCAACGGATAAACGTGCACATGGAAAGACAGCGTGAACATGGAAAACTGCAGGATCGGGGGAATCCGGGGGGCCGTTGAGAGAATGCGAGTCCGAGAAGAAGGGTACGTAGCGGGATACGTATACGCGATTACACAGACCGACATGAACCAACACATACGATCATGCACAAACAATAACGGACCACGAGTGTGTGGAGGTGAGGGGCTTAAATAGGAGATGGGATGAGTGAGTGAATGAGAGTCAGGTGTGTGTAATCAGCATGACTGGGACAAACTCCGTGCGGGCAGGGCATGCACGGGAGAAGAAGCAGGGTGCTTCGGGGAATGCCGCCACCGAAGGGGCGTGGCAGGGGATTCCTGACATAACCTACGTTAAGTGGCAAATTTGCCCCCCTTGTGCTCGAGATATTAGGGTTCGGCGACATAAAAAAAAAAAAACTACATAACCGATTAAAAAATGCTAAGACAAAGCGAGAATTTGGCAGTTCCACTTCAAAATCGTGGACTTAATAGGGTTGGCGAGTTCACCGAGGTCGAGATAAGTGGGTTCCACTGTATATGCACTGTATGTATAAATTCACACACACAAATTAAAACTTTCAGTTTCAGTAGTAGTACATTTTATTTATTTATATGTTTGCTATCAGTATGGTTTCTTATGAAATGTATGTGTTTTCTTATATAGACCATAAAGGATTTCATTAAAAGAATTTTGGATATAACTGACAATTAATCTACAGAAATGTAAGTATGTTGTAGTGCAGTGACTCTGCTGTCCACATACTGAGGGAAAATGTTTTATTACTATATTTAAATATCTTTAAAATGTATTTACTTTTTGTATTTGTTTTTAGGGAGATGTCACCATAAAGTTTCTTCTGAAAGATGATCAAATCATTTTTTTATTTTATTTCATATATTAATAAAATGTTCATTTGTTAATTTTAAATAAAATCAGTTAATTATTTGTGTTTTTAATCATAATATTATGTCACTTCTTACTCCATTTCTACAACATGATCAGCAACAATGCATTCAGGGATGTAAAAGAGGCAGCAGTACTTCATTGCATTTCTCAGTCAGGAATGGAAGAATAAAGATTTTTGGACTTAGAAAGTTTGGCCTGATGCAGTCACATCAGGTGGACTTTTGTGAAGGGTTTCCACTGGGTGGGGAATCCACTGCCTTCCATGTCAACCCAATTAAATGTTCCAGTTCACAAGTTCTTTGCGCATAATAGAGTTCACCATGAGCAAATTGGTTCCACTAATCATTTCAGTAAAACCTGCAGCAGCTCCCTGACAAGTTCTGGCCAGAAATTCGCAAAAGCTTTTTTGATTTGTTAACATAAATGCACAGACCTCCACCCCTGCCGTCCTGTCCGCCCGGAAAACACTGCGACCCCTGATAATCCGTAAAAATCATGACATTACATTCCTTAATCCGCTTGTGTGATGTTATCCGGAGCAGCAGTTCATCCATTTTGTTCACCAGAGACCGTACATTAGCAAGGAATATGCTTGGGAGAGATTGTTGATGTGGATTTAGCCTTAGCCTAGCCATAATGGCGCCTCGCTTCCCCTCCCTGTTTACAGTCTCGGTGCCGGCGCTGGGGTCTCGCTGCTGGCCGAGGTGGATCAGCGGTAGACGGTATTCAAGAGGATTTCCAGAGGAAGTTGAAAGTCCCTCTCTGTAGTTGTGACCGATGTCTAGTAATGCACTGCAAAAAATAGAAATCTGAACAAGTGTATTTATCTTGTATTCCGACTTTAAATCTTATCATTGTTATTTTAAGATTTATTTTATATTGGTAGAAGAATGCTGAGAATGGAGCCACCAGGTAGGAGGAAAAGAGGAAGGCCAAGAAGGAGGTTCATGGATGTGGTGAGGGAAGACATGCAGGTAGTTGGTGTAAAAGAGGCAGATGTAGAGGACAGGGTGGTATGGAGACGGATGATCCGCTGTGGCGACCCCTAATGGGAGCAGCCGAAAGAAGAAGAAGAAGAAGAAGAAGAAGAAGTTATTTTAAGATTTATTTACTTATCAAGCACCGAGTGTGTAAGACTATTTCACTTGTTTTAAGGGTGTCTGTCTTATGTTATCTCACTAAGATATAACATCATACTACAGGGCAATTTATAAGTGAAACAAGTTATATTCTTGAGAGAAAAGCTGCAATCAACTTTGATGACAGGGAGTTCAAGATAATAAGTCCTGTTTTAAGAATAAGATTTGTAGTGATTTCTTAATATAAGAAACCTTATAAGTAACCTCTTAATACAAGCAGCCTTAACTAAGATTTAAATAAAAACGAATCATAATCCAGATATGAATCGAACTGCTTTTAATCAGAAATATATGAATGGTATGCATGAATGCATGTATGCATCACCATTAACATTATTTGACAAAAACCACAGACCAGTATTGTCTGAGGTCAATACGTTGTGTGATAAGCACATAATTCATTGGTGTGTAATGATCACATTAGGTCTTTGTGTGTGACAAGCACATAAGTTCATGTGGTCAAAACATTTTTGAACACATGAAATATCATATAGGGCACCCTTCAAAAATACATTTGCTTTCCCTCTGCAAACTTAGAAGACTTGAAAAAAAAAAACTTCTTACAGTAGGCATCTCTGATGCTTTACCCATTGTTTAGGAGTCATTAGTGGATCTGTGAATTGCAATGACATCTCCAAGATAATATTTCACTGGAACGTACATACTGCTTTTGAAACTGAATGAGTAGTAGGATGTAAAATCTACTAGTTTTTCAGCATCTACCAACTCACTTGCCTGGGCAAGGTTTGGGACGTCAACTTCATATGCTAAAAAATCTCTATTCAGGTGCAAGGTGTCATAGGGTTGATATTCAAAGCAATTCAAATAGCTGGAAATCAGTATAATGTATATATATTTTTTCAATTAAATTACCATAATAAACTGTAAATAAAGATGGGAATCTACTTTTGAATTGTGATTAAATCTCATGAAATACATCCCAGAGCAAACAAATGTTGAAATGTGATGTATTGATGAACCCCTCCTCACTACAGTAGTGTAAATTTTAGCTGCCCACATTCTCACATGCGCAGTTGAAACTGCAGTCAGTCACTGAAAAAGTCGTTGGAATCCAGTGGTCATAAGACGAAGTCAGAACTGTTTGCCTGAAATAGAAGTAGTTATTGAAACTCCAGTTTGCGTAAGAAATTGTGTATTTTATAGCGACTCATTTTTAAAATTATTTAAAAATGTATCTGTTAGTTAAACGCTGCTAGCTAGCTACGACTAACAACCAGTCAAGGAGGTAACCTAGCACTTTCTCCTCATCTAACCTTAGTCTTTCCACCTAGATATCAGTGAGGTCAGAGATGGGCACTTTCAAGAAGTTGGATGACACAACATTTACCATTTTAAAAGGTAAGATTTATAAGCGAGTACTAACTGTAGTGCCCTGTGCAATTAGCTAAATGAGCACAGGCTTGGCTAACTCAATTAACGTTTCTGTGTAAAGTAGGCCTTTCATGTCTGGCGTTTTCCGGTTTCTCTGATAGCATTGCGTGCCTGAGGCAATTGTAACCCACCTAAGGTTACTGAAGTGCAACACTCTACTCTGCTTGCGGGTGGCCCATACACCCCAGGTAATTCACCTAAAAACAAGCACGCTTTTTCTCCGGTAAAGAAGTTGCTAGAAAGCAAACAAGGACTGGTATGAGAAATATTCTCTAAAGAACGGAAATTAAAAGAAAAATCTTGTGCCATATATTAAAATATTGTGTCCATTAGGTTAAAAGCTGAGTAAGAGAGAGTTAAGCCGCATGACAGCGAGCTTCCTAAGATACCCCCGGTAAGGATTGGTAATGCTAATGAGTGTTACGCTAATTGTGCAAGCTTAATTAAGGAGCAAAATACTGTTCTGTTAAAACCAATCGGAGTTATGAACCTGATTCTTGCTGTTTGATACCATATAGACATAGATTCAGATTGTTTTATGTTGTTTAAGATGCTTATAAAATATCGCTAATCGCGCTAGCTGCATGCTGATTGTTAACATTCTATAAGTTCTATAGACTTAAAAGTTAATATACATGTATTTAAAATAAGGGTGATTTAGTTTATTTAATTGTGAATAGACATGTTTGTGTATGTATATAAGGAGCAGAAGTTTATCTTAGCTCTTAAAAAGAATAAATATGGTAAAATGTGACGGTTAAAATGTTAAGATGCAAAAACAGGTTTAAAAAGTAAAAAAGGTTTATATCTGGTTTCATAAATAGGTTTCTGAAATCCTATGATTTATTTTGTACTGTAAGAAGGAAATACATGATTGTTGTTCATTGGAACTGACTTATGTTATGTTATGTGGTGTGATGTTGCCTATTCATCTGCACAATGATTAGAGTATTTATAACCTTTACAATTGGTTATATTTGATTTGATATTTGAATGGAGAAAAGTTGATTCGATTTGAACAGAAATGAGGCAATTGTAATTAATGCATTCTGTACTGTATGTATAGATTGGTTTTTAGAAAGGGATAGACCACCTGAATCTGACCACTAGGTCAGTGGCCAGCTGTGGCATCTTTGGACCAGCATCATCCTGTGCCTTCATTTGTGATACAGATAAGAACATACGTAAACCTACCTGGGTAGTGAAAAGAACATACTCTACGAAACACACACACATATCAACAACTTCTATGGACTCTTTCTTTATTGAAGTTTTTTATTTTAAGTTTGTTGTGTGCTGTGCACTCAGGAAGCCTTTTTAGGTAGGCAGGGAATGTAAATAACTGCCAATTTATTTTGTTTAATACATTTTTTTCAAATTCACCTGTTTTGTGCTGTCTGGTCTCTGATGACCGTTTACTATTTCAGGCTCCATAGTCGTATCTAGAGCTTCTGATACTAGCCCAGTTTTCATTTCTTAATACTTAAATTAGGTATTATTTACATTAACCTGACAAGGAGGTTACACAATGCATTGGACAGATTAGTGTCGACAGCGCGAGAGATCTACTTGCGCATTTGTCAGGTAATAAGTGGTGTATTGAGTATGTTTAAAACAGAACAGAGCGTTTTATTTGGAAACTTAAGCTGACAAATTTTACAGTATGTTTGGCAAAGTATTTCAGAGTTAAGTTTGAGTGTTGTTATGGACTTTCTTGAAATATGGCGTTTCTGACATAAATGCTCGTAAAAACTGTCTGGGGTGGTGTACATCGAATACTAGTGCTAGACAACTATAAGATGTAAACAGACTGTAACATCCCTTTAATTACCCAAAACAGAAACCATTTTGTAAATGGAGAAGACTATTGTGTCATTGTTTTATTTATACTGTTGTATACTGAATGATTTGCAGGTTCTCGGTGAACTTTGCAGGATTGTCAGCAAAGACAACACTGCTTACATTAAGGAGGTAAAGGAGCGCTGGGACACCTTTCAGAGCCAAGTGGTCTTTTACGGTATTATGAAAAAGGTGATGAAACCACAGATGAAATTTAACACAGGCAAGATCTACATTTCCTTGCTTTTCATCAATGTAATACTGTTTTTGTCACAAAATTCAGAGTAACATGTGACTTGTATGACAATTTCTCTCATGCAGAGGAACGAGCCATCAACGTGTTGAAGTCCCTGCCAAGAAGTTGGGACGAGAGAGTGAGGCCCTGCTTCATGTCCTGATGGTAAAATAATACCTCTTTCTAGGCCCTTAGTGTGACACAGATTCCCAAACATCTGTCTTTAGCCTTGTGTCTTGTGATTGTTTCAACACCCAGACTCTGTTCTGTTATTATTTTCTCTTATACCTTCATTTTTTTTGATCAATTCATTTTCCTGTTTACCCTCCAGAGGATCCAAACACTTATCTGCAGAGGAGGCCCCTTTCCTGCCCTGTCCTGATTGTGGATAAAGAAAACTGCATGGTGGCAATCGGGACCACCCCAGTAGCAACCTTCCCCAAGAACCATCTGCATGAGGGAGCCCTTTATTTGATGGTGTATTATTATGCCCTGCACATGACCTACCCAAAGTGCATTGCTACTCTGCTCTCAGTTCTTCAAACAGAGATACTGCAAGATGAGATCCATGAGAGGGACACAACTTCATCCTACAGGAAAGCCATGGCTGAGTGGAAGAAGTTTATTGGAGAGGCTTGTCTTCGAAGCGCTTGCATTATGTTCCTTTTTTCTGAGTTTGTTGGCTGATCTTGTATGAGAAGATGTATCTCCGTTTATAGACGTTACTAAATAAGGCCTACGTCATTTAAGTTTTTTATTTTGAAACTCAAGGACGCTATCCTCCTTTCTCCATTGGATTTTGCCCTTATGAGCATCTCTCACACCAGACTGACTAATCTACAAGCTGTTTTATCATTTAATCCTTATTTGCTGATATCAACAATTCAATTCTTGATATCAAGAGTTGAATTCTTGATATAAACAGTTCATGCAAACCATTTTTACATTTATTTAATAATTAAATTGTGGTTATCAACAATTCAGTTTTTGATATCAAAATATGTGCACCTATTTCTGATGTCAACCATTGAATTGTTGATATAAAAAAATCATTTTTTGATATCAAGAATTGAATTGCTGATATTGGCAATTAAACTTTAAATGTTGAAACGGCTTGCCATACCTGCCTACCTCATTTCATTCAGACACACCTCACTTCGGACTCTTTGCTGACGTGAGCGTGGAAGTACCTACTGTACCATCACAAGAGTAGCTGCTGCACTAAACACTTTTTTTTTGGAGGGGGGGAATATAGTCTTAATGAGAATGTTATCAGGGCATATTATCACCCACCCCTACTTAATGTAAAAAAAGAGTAGTTTGAGACTCTTGCCAAACATTGTGTGTTGAATCATTGAATAAATGACCATCTGGGGGAATTCAGTGTTGTTGGGTTGTCATTTATAAAAAAAAGGTCTTAGGCCATTCTTGTTTTAAGTGGTATGACCTGATTTTTTTCTATATCAAGGTGCTTGATACAAGGGTATATGTCTAGTTTTCAGCCAATCACAGTCTTATTGTGATCCTTTTGTGCTTGTTTTTGTTCATTATGTAGCCTTGCTTTGAGAAATTTTTCCAAATATTGAGAGGACCGAATTTAGGAAATAAGAGCAAATTGCTTGTTCTAAGGGGTTTTGTCCAATTATTGAATTACTTCACTAATCTATCCTTGCTTAAATCTAGACAAAATTGCTTGTTATTGATCCCTTTTCACTTGTTTTAAGATTTTAGGGGTTTTTTTGTAAACTAGACATTTTGTCTTATTTTAAGAAAACTTACCAAGTTAAATTATCTTACTGCACTGGCAGATAATTTTGCTTATTTTAAGCAGTTTTCGCCTAATTTAGATATATTTTATCTTGTTTTTTGAGACTGATTTTTTACAGTGTGGGGGTCCGGCCAACCCCAATTCCTCCATCCCTTGAATTTCCAGCTTGGAGCACCCTTTTGCAGGAAGCTTGCTCTTGAAGGGGCTAGACCAGTAACGAGACATATCCTTCATGCAAGCTGGCACGGCGGGCAGGAGCTGTCTAGCAGCGGGTTGAGCAGGCGGCAGCCTTTTCCCGTCGTAAAGGTCTCTCACAGCTCCCTCCACGTCCTGGGCCAAGGGCCAAGCTAGTCCTAGCTTTGACGCGCAGTGAAAGCATGCTTGCGGGTCCGCGAGCGACGTTTGAGCGTGCTTCGGGCCCATGCACGTGATGCCTATCAGGTGAGGGTCCCTGCCCGAGATGGTTGCTCCACATGATGATGGACACAGGTGGGATGCAACCTCCCTGATCTTCGACTCATTCACTTTGGTGAGGGGGATGATCGTCGACATGGCTGAGTACGGGGAATATTAGACTCGTCACAACACGTTAGTCTGCCAATGTTCGCAGGGTAGTTAGCCCTCCGAAGGCTTCGCCTTGACGCGCTAACCCTGTAATAGCCTGACGCTACTACGTCCCTCCCGTGTAACTTAATACCCAGCAGGTTGGAATAGGAATAGTTCGCCTCGATGCGGACGCTATTCCGTGACGTCGCTCAGCACGATTCCGTACGACTGACCTCGCGTTCGGTGGCGGAATCCAATGACGGCCCGCACGATGAACAGTTAAGCGAGACCAGCCGAGAACTGGAAGTGCTGAGAGAGCTTAGTGTAGTCCCTCACGGGAAGAAAGCACGAATGATGTTAGGAGGGGTCTGTCTGTCAAGACAGACGTGGTGTCATAAGAGCTTCCGTAGTCGGTCACGCCCAAAGCGTTTCCCATAATAATTTCCAGGATTCCCTGAATCGGTGTGAGAAGAAGAAGAAATGAGCAGAGCATCAGAGAAATATGAGAGGAACCCAATGTTGAACCTCTTCATGTCCAATGATACGAAATTGAAGAAAATGTAAAAAAAAATTAAATATAAAATCATTAAACATTTTTGTGTTTTTGTTACTATAATAAATATAAAAGTAACCAAACATGTTCAGGGGGTGTCCCAATACTTTTGGCAATATAGTGTATCACTTCATTTGTGCTGGAACAGTTTTCTCTTTACAGGATCTGTACCTCAGGTATGAGAAAATAGGCCTATAACACACTGATAACACACTTACCAGGCAAGACTTCAGGAAGTTTCCAGACTTTTCCCTCATAAACAAAGGTAGACCTTTTGAGAGCTCTAGATTTCCTTTGAGCAGCACATCAGAAGCCTGAAAGACAGAAAAAGTTCAAACCTTTAAATTAATGGCTAATAAAAGTTGAAAGGACACTGGTTGTCAGCTCGCAATCTTTAAAAGGACAATTGATCGTGTCATGAACTCCTCAAACGATATCTGAGATGGTTTTAAAACTGTGGTATTTAAACTTGTACCTCCACCTCTCCACGCTCTTCTCAACCTGCTCCCTACTCTCACCACAAATCACAATATCATCCACAAACATCATAGTCCATAGAGACTCCTGTCTGACCTCATGCGTCAACCTGTCCATCACCACTGCAAACAGGAAAGGGCTCAGAGCCAATCCTTGATGCAGTCCAACCTTAACCTTAAACCAGTCTCTCGTTCCTACTGCACACTTTACTGCCGTCACACTGTCCTCATACATGTCCTGCACCACCCTCACATACTTCTCTGACACACCTGACTTCCTCATACAATACCACAACTCCTCTCTCCACCCTGTCGTACTCTTTCTCTAAATTCACAAACACACAATGCAGTTCCTTCTGACCTTCTCTATACTTCTCCATCAACATTCTCAAACCTCTCCATATATAAATTGACTTAATCGGAAATAGCATCTATTTTGATTCATTAATTATCAGTAACACTTCTCTGAAAAATTCCAATAGTTTTAGAGAAACAGATTCATGTGATTCCACTGAAAATATCAGTTTTGTGTTTAAAAAAATTAATTCAATAAAAATAAAATTGAAAGAAATCATGTATTTTTGTATAGATTTCTTTCTAATATTTTTTTTTTATATAAATGTGTTCTCTTTACATATATACATGCTGTATGTGCACCCTTTAGAAACACTTATGAAGTTGACAGTTTGGATTTTATTTTTTTGATTTTATTCAGTTACACTTTTTCACCGCCTGATGGCGGTGTTTGATTAATGTGCCATTATTTGTTCTAATTTACAATTTTTTTTAAATGCCTTTTTAATATTCTCTTATAATCAACATTTTATATGTGTGGATCATTTTTCTTTAATCCCAGCCGTTAGAGTTGCACAAGTCAGTGCACTCTTAGTGCCGGTCCTAAGCCTGGATACATGGGGAGGGTTGCGTTATGAAGGACATCCAGCATAAAACATGTGCCAAATCAAATATGCGGATCATGAATCAGAATTTCATACCGGATCGGTCGAGGCCTGGGTTACCGACGACCACCACAGGTATCGTTAGCCAACAGGGTACCGGTAAAAATTGTGCTACTGTTGGCTGAAGGAGGAGAAGGAGGGGAGGAAGACGTCTTCATAGACAGCAGGGAAAGGAGACGTGTAGGAGAGTGGAGGTTCTGGTTAAATTTTGGTACTATGACTGGTAAGTCAAGTCAAGTCAAATTTTATTTATATAGCGCCTTACAGCAACCAAAAGGAGCACAAGGCACTTTCCAGTAAAAAAAATAACAAAAATAAAAAATAGACAGTAGGCAATAAAATATAAGAAATATATATATAAAAAATATAAAAATATAACTACAGAGTAGACAATAAAATAGAAATATAAAAAATACAAGAGCACAATATATATGTAAAAAAGCAGTTGAAACAGGGCTACGTGTTAAAAGCTTGTATAAATAAAAATGTTTTCAACTGCGATTTAAAAACACTCAGCACAGTGATGGATCGAATGTGAGCTGGAAGAGCGTTCCACAGCTTTTGTCCTTAGACGGCGAATGACCGGCCACTAAACTTTTTACATCTGTACTTAGGAGTGACCAGAGAGGTATGTCCAGAGGAGCGGAGAGTTCTGGCTGGATGGTAAACTGTTATTAATTCGGTGAGGTAGGCCGGGGCAAGACCATTAATGGCCTTGAATACGAATAGCAGGAGCTTATACTCCACCCTATACCCCACCGGAAGCCAGTGAAGCGTGCGGAGGACCGGGGTGATGTGTGAGCGTTTTGTGGTGTTGGTGAGAAGACGTGCTGCCGCGTTTTGCACCATTTGGAGCCGACTGAGAAGAGAATGATTAAGTCCAATGTAGAGAGCTTTGCAGTAGTCAATCCTTGAGCTGATGAAGGCATGTATAGCTTTTTCAAGGTCAGCTTGGGACAAAAATGGCTTGACCTTGCTGAGGAGTCTTAGCTGGTAAAAGCTCACCTTCACTACTGCACTGATCTGTTTCTCGAATAGCATACTTTGGCCAAAAATAACACCCAGGTTATGCACGGTTATGCAAACTGAGGAGTAAGAGGACCAAAACTCAGAGAACTGCTGGGTGAGTCCGGGCTAAACAGGATGTACTCAGTCTTTTCTTCAGAATGGGACCAAGAATAGATCCCTGAGGCACACCAGATGAAGAGGAGCAACCAATGAAGAATGATCATTAAGTACAACTGAGAAAGTTCTGTTAGTGAGGTTTGATGGAAACCAATTAAGCACCGCACCCTGCAGACCGACAACATGCTGAAGACGAGAGATGAGGATGGCATGATCCACGGTGTCAGATGCAGCGGTCAGGTCCAGTAACACCAGAACCACAGAGCTTTTTCCATCCAGGGCCCCAAGGATGTCATTGTGGACCCTCAATAACGCTGATTCAGTGCTATGTCTCGACCTGAAGCCACCAATGTCGTGCAGTCGAAGGTAAGACTGAAGCTGAGTGAAAACAAGCTTCTCCATCAACTTCGACAGAAATGACAGGTTAGATATAGGGCAAAAGTTGGATAGTGTGGAGGGATCAAGATTGGGTTTCTTTAGCAGCGGTCTGACAATAGCGTGTTTGAAAGCAGCCGGAACAGTACCTATGCTAAAACAGTTGTTTATGAAAGAGACAAGGATGGGACCTATGGTGTCAACAGCCTCCTTCAAAATCCTTGCAGGAACAGCGTCTAGAGGGCAGGTGGTGGGCTTCAACTCGTGGACAGCTTTTTTGAGGTCCACCAAAGTAACTGCATCAAAGTTCTCTAGCACACATTGCGCTGCACGAGTAGAGATGGCAGCAGTGGGGATTTGTGTAATGGTTTGCCTAACAGACGAAACCTTGTCCAAAAAATTTTGCTTGAAAGCATTGCACGTGTTTACAGAAACGTCATTCACGGCGACAGACACCGGATTAATGACAGAATTGATAGTGGTGAATAAAATTCTTGGGCGGTGGCTATTGCTGTTGATGAGAGCAGAGAGGTACTGTCCTTTAGCTTCCTTCAGTGCACTCTGATAGGTGGCAAGACTGTCTCTAAACATCTCGAGTGACACCTGCAGGATATCCTTCTTCCATTTTCGCTCAGCCTGCCTACACCGGCACCTGAGGGCCCGAGTTGTATCATTGAGCCAGGGGTCCGCAGGAACATTGGTAGACTTTACCTTATTGGGTGCAACAGAGTCCATAATCTGGGAGCAGATGGTATGGAAGGAGGCGAGGAAACGGTCCAGAGGGAGCTGATATGATGGAGAGGAGAAAGGTAGATATGTTGCGTGTTCCGGAGACCAAGTGGAAATGGAGTAAGAGCAGAAACATTGTAGGTGTTTAAACTGTTCTATCATGGTGTAGATGGAAAGAGAAATGGTGTGGGGGTGATTCTGAAGGAAGAGTACAGTAAGAGTGTCGTGGAGGTAAAGAGAGTTTCTGATAGGGTGATGAAGGTGAAGCTGGAAGTTGAAGGGATGATGATAACTGTCATCAGTGCTTATGCTCTGATGGTCTGCTCTAAGAATGAAAGATTGGTGATTGGGGCAGACTTTCATGGGCATGTAGGTGAAGGGAACAGAGGTGATGAGGAGGTGATGGTAGGTATGGTTTTAAGGAGAGGAATGTGGAAGGGCAGATGGTGGTGTATTTTGCTAAAAGGATGGAAATTGCAGTGGTGAACACGTATTTTAAGAAAAGGAGGATCATAGGGTGACATTTAAGAGTGGAGGAAGGTGCACACAGGTGGACTATGTGCTATGCAGGAGATGCAACCTGAAGGAGATTGGAGACTGTAAGGTGTTGGCAGGGGACAGTGTAGCTAGACAGCATCGGATGGTGGTCTGTAGGATGGTTTTGGAGTTGAAGAAGAAGAGGAGCAGAGTGAGGACTGAAAGAAGAAAAATATGGTGAAAGAAGTTGCATTGTGAGTTTGTGGATTTAGAGAAAGTGTACGACAGTCAAGAGTCAAGAGTCAAGAAGCTTTTATTGTCATTTCAACCATATATAGCTGATGCAGTATAGAGTGAAATGAAACAACGTTCCTCCTGAACCCAGGTGCTACATACAACAACATAAAACAACAGTCACAGAACAGAAGAACACAGGGCCAGGAACTAAGATCCTCGCCACATAAAGTGCATGTGTGCAACTGGTGCAAACAGTGCAAGAGACAACACAAGACAGTGCAGGACAACACAGGACAGTGCAAGACAATACACAATACACAAAATATAAAAATAAAAACAGCAGTAGCTCCGCCAGTAAAACCTGTCGTGACAGGATAAGGTGCACAGTAGCAGAAAAATTTAACACAATAGAAGAAAAACGTAACAGAGAGATGTAAACAGAATTGTGCAATTCTATAATAGCAGCAATCAAAAATAAAGTAAATAGTGACCAAAGGATTTGGACAGAATATTGTGCAAAAAGAGCAAGTCCCGGAAGATCAGCAACAAACGGCATGTAAACATTTTGCGATGATGAAAGGTGAATGGTGCTGAAACCTGGGTGTGCGAAGTGTATGTGTGTTGAGTCCGGTTGTACAGATCAGTCACTCAGTTTTGTGTGTGTGTGTGTGTGTGTGTGTGTGTGTGTGTGTGTGTGTGTGTGTGTGTGTGTGTGTGTGTGTGTGAGAGAGAGTTCAGTTCAGATGTTTGTTCAGGAGCCTGACGGCTTGCGGGAAAAAACTGTTGCACAGTCTTGATGTGACGGCCCGAATGCTTCGGAACCGTTTTCCTGATGGTAGAAGGGTGAAGTGTGTGTGTGACAGGTGTGTGTGATCATCCACAATGCTGTGTGCTTTGCGGATGCAGCGTGTGGTGTAAATGTCCATGATAGAGGGGAGAGAGACTCCGATGATCTTCTCAGCTGTCCTCACTATCCTCTGTAGGGTCTTGCGATCCGAGTGAGACAGAGTGGAGAGAGGAGCTGTGGTATTGTATGAGGAAATCTGGTGTGTCAGAGAAGTATGTGAGGGTGGTGCAGGACATGTATGAGGACAGTGTGACAGTAGGAACGACAGACTGGTTTAAGGTGGAGGTTGGTCTGCATGGGGTATATCTGTAGGAGAATGCTGAGGATGGATCCACCAGGAAGGAGGTAAAGAGGAAGACCAAGGAGGAGGTTTATGGATGTGGTGAGGGAAGACATGCAGGTAGTTGGTTTAAAAGAGGCAGATGTAGAGGACAGGGGGGATGGAGACGGCTGATCCGCTGTGGCGCCCCCTAATGGAAGAAGTTGAAAGAAGAAGATAAATAAAGAGTATAGTATATTGTGGATGATCTGTTGCATTGTTATGTGCAAAAGTGCATGATCAGGGGATTTTTGAAAGAACAGCACTCGCATGTGAAAGCTGACAGGTGCCATTTTAAATCCCCAATATTTCAAATAAAATTCTAATATTTCTCTAAAATATTGGTTTCTGTAGTCATGGATAAATAATGATGGTATTAAGAGGTGAATTGGTTCAGTTAGGAGACCACTGAAGGTCAAGGTGTGAAATCCACAGCAGCCACTGAACACACAGATATTTATATATGTATGTTTTCAAAGGAAATTGTGCCATAAACCTTTTCATGTATCTTCATTTTCTTTCGGCTTCTCCCATTAGGGGGCGCCACATCAGATCATCCGTCTCCATACACTCCTGTTTTGTACATCTGCCTCTTTTACCCCAACCACCTGCATGTCTTCCCTCACCTTGTCTTCAAAACGTCCTACATGCGCTGTCCCTCTGATAAACTCATTTCTAATCCTGTCGATCGTCGTCACTCCCAACGAACATCTCAACACCTTCAGCTCTGCTACCTCCAGCTCCACCTCCTGTCTTTTACTCAATGCCACTGTCTCTAATCCATACAACATCTCAGGTCTCACCACAGTCCTATAAACTTTCACTCTCACAGATACTCTTCTATCACACATCACTCCTGCAATCACTCTCCTCCACCCACTCCACCCTGCCTGCACTCTTTTCTTCACTTCTCTAACACACTCTCCATTACTTTGCACTGTTGACCCCAGGTACCTGAAATCCACCACCTTCTCCACCTCTTCTCCCTGCAACCGCACCCCTCCACTGCCCTCCCTCTCATTCACACACATGTACTCTGTCTTACTCCTACTGACTTTCATTCCTCTTCTCTCCAGCACGTACCTCCACCTCTCCAGGCTCTTCTCAACCTGCTCCCTACTCTCACCACAAATCACAAATATCATCCGCAAACATCATAGTCCAGGGAGACTCCTGTCTGACCTCGTCCGTCAACCTTTCCATCACCACTGCAAACAGGAAAGGGCTCAGAGCCAATCCAGTCTCTCGTTCCTACTGCACACTTCACTGCTGTCACACTGTCCTCATACATGTCCTGCACCACCCTCACATACTTCTCTGACACACCAGACTTCCTCATACAATACCACAACTCCTCTCTCCACCCTGTCGTACGCTTTCTCTAAATCCACAAACTCACAATGCAGCTCCTTCTGACCTTCTCTATACTTCTCCATCAACATTCTCAAACCTCTCCATATATAAATGTACTTAATAGGAAATAGCATCTATTTTTATTCATTAATTATCAGTAACATTTCTTTGAAAAATTCCAATAGTTTTAGAGAAAAAGATACATGTGATTCCACTGAAAATATCAGCTTTTTGTTTAAAATAAAATAAAAATAAAATTGAAAGTAGGATGTAAATTCATATAATAATAATTTAATAAAATTGAGTATTTTTGTATAGATTTCTTTCTAATATTTTTTGATATAAATGTATTCTCTTGACATATATACATGATGTATTTCCACCCTTTAGAAACACTTAGGAAGTTGACAGTTAAGATTTTTATTTTTTTAATTTTATTCCATTACACTTTTTCGCCACCTGATGGCGGTGTTTGATTAGGATCCAGTGACTTCTTGAATAAGCAGGGAAAAAAGTCTTACTGTATAACATGACAGCTCATTTGCATATGCCAATTAATGTGCCATTATTTCTTCTAAATAACTACATGTGGAGGTTGCTATAAGGACATCAGCATAAAAATTCAAATAATATGGAATGAATAAATTCATACCGGATTTCGAGACCTGGTTAGAGACACAAGTATTGTTAGCCACAGGTACGTGGAAATGGCTACAGTTGGCTAAAGGAGGAGAAGGAGAAGAGGAAGACATCTACAGAGACAGCAGGGAAAGGAGACGTGTAGGAGAGTGGAGGTTCTGGTTAAATGTTGGTACTATGACTGGTAAAGGGAGAGAGGGAGCTGATATGATGGAGAGGAGAAAGGTAGAGATGTTGTGTGTTCAGGAGACCAAGTGGAAAGGGAGTAAGAGCAGGAACATTGGAGGTGTTCAAACTGTTCTATCATGGTGTGGATGGAAAGAGAAATGGTGTAGGGGGGATTCTGAAGGAAGAGTACAGTAAGAGTGTAGTGGAGGTGAAGAGAGTTTCTGATAGGGTGATGAACGTGAAGCTGGAAGTTGAAGGCGTGATGATAAATGTCTTTAGTGCTTATGCTCCACAGGCGGGCTGTGAGATGGAGGAGAAGGAAAAATTCTGGAGTGAGTTGAATGAAGTGGTAGAAGGTGAACCTAGGAATGAAAGATTGGTGATTGGGGCAGACTTTAATGGGCATGTAGGTGAAGGGAACAAAGGTGATTAATGGATGCCTGAGGAATGGAGAAGGAGTGTGCTGGTACTGATCTTTAAGAATAAGGGAGATGTGCAGACTTGCAGTAACTACAGGGGAATAAAGTTGATCAGTCACATCATAAAGTTATAGGAAATAGTGGAAGCCGGGCTGAGAGAAGATGTGACCATCTGTGATTTCATGCAGAGGAAGAGCACCACAGATGCATTATTTGCTTTGAGAATGTTGATGGAGAAGTAAAGAGAAGGTCAGAAGGAGCTGCATTGTGTTTGTGGATTTAGAGAAAGCGTACGACAGGGTGGAGAGAGGAGTTGTGGTATTGTATGAGGAAGTCTGGTGTGTCAGAGAAGTATGTGAGGGTGGTGCAGGACATGTATGAGGACAGTGTGACAGCAGTGAAGTGTGCAGTAGGAACGACAGACTGGTTTAAGGTGGAGGTTGGAAGAGTGATAGCAGGAGTGATTTGTGATAGAAAAGTGAATAGAAATGTCTCATTTACCTTTAAAGAGCAAAAATGTATCTTGTGGCAAAAAAGTGTAACGGGAAAATAAAATCAAACCTAACCCAAACTTGCATCATTTTTTAAATAAGTATGGAGATATAATTTATTTTATTTATTAAAAAAAATCAAAACACACATTTTTACATATCACTAATGTATTCACAACATCAATAGTCATAAGGTCCATTCAGTAAAAGTAACAATTTATGGATAAAACATCATGTGGTTGCATTCAGTCATATAGATATATCATTGATATCAGGGGTGTCAAACTCAAATCTGGTAATTATTTTTGGCCAGCGAGATCATATCAAATGTGTATTAGAGCTGCCCGCCAGTATATAGCGCATACACCGCTAATACTACAAATCCCAGAATGCTTTGTTAGTGCGCGTGCGCGTCAGTCGAAACCGCTGAAAAACTCCGCCTACTCAGCCCTGAATTTACCCGGAGATTTACCGTCTTTGAATTCCAGAAATGCAGATTTGATCTGCTCAGCAATCCGTTTGTGATTGACGTGGAAGCGCACCAACCAACCTCCAAATGGAGCTGATTGAACTCCAGTGTAGAGACACGATCAAATCAAACTACGACTCTGTGTGTGCTGCACAGTTTCCATGTTTCCTCCCCGACACACTGCTCCAACTCCGTGCCCAAGCTGCTCAAATCCTCTCTGTGTTCACTAGCACATATCTGTGTGTGTAACTGTTCTCTTTAATGAAGATGAACAAAACACCATGCAGGAATCTCACTGATGAACATCTTCACTCAATCCTGAGGATTTCCTCAGCTCAGAGCCTAAACCCCGGACATGATGCTCAGCTCAGAGACTAAACCCAGACATGATGCTCAGCTCAGAGCCTAAACCCAGACATGATGCTCAGCTCAGAGCCTAAACCCCGGACATGATGCTCAGCTCAGAGACTAAACCCAGACATGATGCTCAGCTCAGAGCCTAAACCCAGACATGATGCTCAGCTCAGAGACTAAACCCAGACATGATGCTCAGCTCAGAGTCTAAACCCAGACATGATGCTCAGCTCAGAGACTAACCCCAGACATGATGCTCAGCTCAGAGACTAAACCCAGACATGATGCTCAGCTCAGAGCCTAAACCCAGACATGATGCTCAGCTCAGAGACTAAACCCAGACATGATGCTCAGCTCAGAGCCTAAACCCAGACATGATGCTCAGCTCAGAGCCTAAACCCCGGACATGATGCTCAGCTCAGAGACTAAACCCCGGACATGATGCTCAGCTCAGAGACTAAACCCAGACATGATGCTCAGCTCAGAGCCTAAACCCAGACATGATGCTCAGCTCAGAGCCTAAACCCCGGACATGATGCTCAGCTCAGAGACTAAACCCAGACATGATGCTCAGCTCAGAGCCTAAACCCAGACATGATGCTCAGCTCAGAGCCTAAACCCAGACATGATGCTCAGCTCAGAGTCTAAACCCAGACATGATGCTCAGCTCAGAGACTAACCCCAGACATGATGCTCAGCTCAGAGCCTAAACCCAGACATGATGCTCAGCTCAGAGACTAAACCCAGACATGATGCTCAGCTCAGAGACTAAACCCAGACATGATGCTCAGCTCAGAGCCTAAACCCAGACATGATGCTCAGCTCAGAGCCTAAACCCAGACATGATGCTCAGCTCAGAGCCTAAACCCAGACATGATGCTGAGCTCAGAGTCTAAACCCAGACATGATGCTCAGCACAGAGTCTAAACCCAGACATGATGCTCAGCTCAGAGCCTAAACCCAGACATGATGCTCAGCTCAGAGACTAAACCCAGACATGATGCTCAGCTCAGAGTCTAAACCCAGACATGATGCTGAGCTCAGAGTCTAAACCCAGACATGATGCTCAGCTCAGAGACTAAACCCAGACATGATGCTCAGCTCAGAGCCTAAACCCAGACATGATCCTCAGATCAGAGCCTAAACCCAGACATGATGCTCAGCTCAGAGCCTAAACCCAGACATGATGCTCAGCTCAGAGCCTAAACCCAGACATGATGCTCAGCTCAGAGTCTAAACCCAGACATGATGCTCAGCTCAGAGACTAAACCCAGACATGATGCTCAGCTCAGAGCCTAAACCCAGACATGATGCTCAGCTCAGAGACTAAACCCAGACATGATGCTCAGCTCAGAGCCTTAACCCAGACATGATCCTCAGATCAGAGCCTAAACCCAGACATGATGCTCAGCTCAGAGCCTTAACCCAGACATGATCCTCAGCTCAGAGCCTAAACCCAGACATGATGCTCAGCTCAGAGTCTTAACACAGACATGATGATCAGCTCAGAGACTAAACCCAGAAATGATGCTCAGCTCAGAGACTAAACCCAGAAATGATGCTCAGCTCAGAGACTAAACCCAGAAATGATGCTCAGCTCAGAGACTAAACCCAGACATGATCCTCAGCTCAGAGCCTAAACCCAGACATGATGCTCAGCTCAGAGTCTAAACCCAGACATGATGCTCAGCTCAGAGTCTTAACCCAGACATGATGATCAGCTCAGAGACTAAACCCAGAAATGATGCTCAGCTCAGAGACTAAACCCAGAAATGATGCTCAGCTCAGAGACTAAACCCAGACATGATGCTCAGCTCAGAGTCTAAACCCAGACATGATGCTCAGCTCAGAGTCTTAACCCAGACATGATGATCAGCTCAGAGACTAAACCCAGAAATGATGCTCAGCTCAGAGACTAAACCCAGACATGATGCTCAGCTCAGAGTCTTAACCCAGACATGATCCTCAGCTCAGAGCCTAAACCCAGACATGATGCTCAGCTCAGAGACTAAACCCAGAAATGATGCTCAGCTCAGAGACTAAACCCAGACATGATGCTCAGCTCAGAGTCTAAACCCAGACATGATGCTCAGCTCAGAGTCTTAACCCAGACATGATGCTCAGCTCAGAGCCTAAACCCAGACATGATGCTCAGCTCAGAGACTAAACACAGACATATATATATATGATATATATATATATATATATATATATATATATATATATATATATATATATATATATATATATATATATATATCATATATCATATATATATCATATATATCCTATACATCCTATATGTATACAACAAAATCTCGAAAATAGGATGTAAAATTATATAAAATCATTCTAAAAAATAATTTATTAATTTATATTGTTTCTGCATTTACACCCTTTAGAAACAGTTATGAAGTTTTTTTGGTTTTTTTTCGTTACACTTTATTGCCACCAGATGGCGGTGTTTGCTTTGGAACCAGAGTGACTTCTTGGAATAAGCAAGGAAAAAATCTTATAACATCACAGCTCATTTGCATTAGAAATAATTAAAAACATTTTTTTTGTGTGATTTAGATTTAAAAAAAAAAAGGCATATAATTTGGGATATGCAAATGAGCTGTGATGTCATAAGACTTCTGCCTATTTCCAAAAAGTTGAACCGAAATCCAATAAAGTCACTGTGGGTCCTAAAGAAACACCTCCATCTTGTGGCGAAAAAGTGTAACGGAAGAAAATCCAAACGTAACATCCAAACTTGTTTATGTGTGGAAATATATCATTAATTTTATTTATAGAAAAAATCTAAACACACATTTTAACATATCATTTTATCACTAATATTAGAAAGAAATTCTATAAATAAATGTTAATTAATAGCTGCACAATCGTGTAGTGCAAAAATAAATAAATAAATAATAAAAATAAATCAATCAATCAATAAAATGACATCAAATCAATACAAGAACCTTGTAAACAAACAGGTCTCAGGTATGGAAAACCCAAGAGGCCATGCATTGACTTAATTTTTTTTTGTGATCTCGGCATAACAAATATTGTTTCTGTACTCAGAAAATCCCACAAAAAATAAAAAATAAATTAAAAACAGAAAAAATATAATGCTGCTATTAATAAAGTGGTGAAACATTAAAAATGGAACAGAATCTGCAGTTTTATTTTGTTCTCCTGGTTAAGACATTGGACTTTTGACCAGAAGGTCATGAAGCACCAAACTAAGCTGCCACTGCTGGGCCCCTGAAACCTGGATATGATTGGATTTAAAGCTACAAATGAAAGGAACCTTTTACATTTACATTTAACTGCACTATTTCTGTATAAACCTACAATTCTGTGATACTGTCTTCATGAATGTTTTAGGCGTTTAGGGTGTGTTTGGTATATTTGGGGGTGTGTTGAGCATGTTTTGGGTATTTAGACGTGTTTGGGGTTTTTTTGGGGGGGTATTTGGGATATTGGCATGCTTGAGGCGTGTTTTTGGATATTTGGGGGTCTGGGCGGGTTTGGAGGTATCTGAAACCGTTGGGTGTGGGTGCGACCACAAGAGGGCGCCAGTCCACCGTATTTAACAAGCTCCACTGCTTTATGCGCGTATAAAACAGGAAGTGATTTGGGTTTTCACAGTTATTTATGATTTTTGAAGCGTTACAGGATGAAATGTGGAAAAGAATTGTCAATTTAATATTATTAATATTAATATTGTTGATATTAGTCTGTAAATGTTCATACATACTGTTTTTTTTTTTTCAATTATAATTGGAGGTTTGCTTATGAAGCTTTATAAAGGAGTTAAAAAAAACTAAACACGCACCACGTGATCACATGGAACGCAAATAGGCTTTATAGTAAATAGTGAAAAATGAACTGTCTTGAAAATCACCATTACCAGATTGTTTTTATTTGTTTGAACTCATCAAACTTCTGAAAAAACAACAACCGAAAAAAACACCTGTCTGCCGCTTCGCAGTGCACATTAAGCTCCTCCCACTGAGCATGACGCGCCAATAGGAGGATCAACAGCACCGTTATGCAAATTATTTCCGCAGTACAACCCCGCCCTCAGAACGTGATTCGACAGAGCCGGGCATGGGGTTATGTAAATGATATGAAGCCCCGCCCTCTGCACCTGATTAGGGAGTATTTGATGCGCTGTAGCGGTTCTGGAGAAGTTTTTCCGCCTGGGATGTAGGATGTGTGTTTGTGTGTGAGTTTGAGTGTGTGTGAGTGTGTGTCGGATTGCGCTCTGAGGATTTAACCTGCTGTCGGGGATTTTCACCTTTTTTTTTATTTTATTTCTTCTTCTTTTTTTTTTTTTTTCTTGTCGTAAGGAACCAGGTCCAAAGATGCCGCGCTCGTTTCTGGTCAAAAAGCATTTCAACTCCTCCAAGAAGCCCAATTACAGCGAGCTGGACTGTCCTACAGGTAATCAGCACCATCTGATCTTTTAATCCATGATTTCCCTTTGGAACCGATCTTCCAGAACGCGCTCGGAACGCGCACTGGTCACGTGACCTGTCAGGACCACGTGAACAGCAGTGGGCCAGGGTTCCCGAATGAAACCATGAAACCAAAACTCCATGCAGAAGAGTTCTCCTGCTGGAAGCTCTTTGGGAGGGTGTAGAAATCTGGTGTGGAAACGATCTTCACCACTCATCAGGTCCACTCAGAGCTCACCTTCAGTAGGACCCTGTTCCCCAGGGAACCTGGTGCACCTTTGATTCCTGATCTAAAACATTTCTGGGTGAAAAAAATGTTGGTAAACTTTGTTGAAGGAAGTGAAGTAGTGCAATGAGAAAGACCCTTCATTTAAATACACAGGGGAAAAAGACAGGAGGATGAAACCCCTCACTGCTGCTGTCCTGCACCTTTAATGTGAAGCTTCTACCAGGAAGATTGAGGAGTTAGTGTATATGGAGTAAGGGGTTAGAGTGTGTAGTGTGGAGTATAATGTATAGTGTATATTGTGTGTGTTAAGTGTATAGTGTGAGTGTAGAGTTTATATTCTGGGATTCATCACTGAGTAAGAACAGGAGCTTTGAGGATGGATTTGGACTCAGGACTACTTTTCGCTTCTGATCACCATCACTGCACCTCAACATCATTTAGCTGTAATAAATGGACATATAGTGTATATTGTGAGTGGACAGAGTGGGGGTATAGTGTATATTGTGAGTGTATAGTGTATATTGTGAGTGTATATTGTGGGGGTATAGTGTATATTGTGAGTGTATATTGTGGGGGTATAGTGTATATTGTGAGTGTATATTTGGGGGTATAGTGTATATTGTGAGTGTATATTTGGGGGTATAGTGTATATTGTGAGTGTATATTTGGGGGTATAGTGTATATTGTGAGTGTATATTTGGGGGTATAGTGTATATTGTGAGTGTATATTTGGGGTATAGTGTATATTGTGAGTGTATATTGTGGGGTATAGTGTATATTGTGAGTGTATATTTGGGGTATAGTGTATATTGTGAGTGTATATTTGGGGTATAGTGTATATTGTGAGTGTATATTTGGGGGTATAGTGTATATTGTGAGTGTATATTTGGGGGTATAGTGTATATTGTGAGTGTATATTTGGGGGTATAGTGTATATTGTGAGTGTATATTGTGGGGGTATAGTGTATATTGTGAGTGTATATTTGGGGGTATAGTGTATATTGTGAGTGTATATTGTGGGGTATAGTGTATATTGTGGGGTATATTGTGGGGTATAGTGTATATTGTGAGTGTATATTGTGGGGGTATAGTGTATATTGTGAGTGTATATTGTGGGGGTATAGTGTATATTGTGAGTGTATATTGTGAGTGTATATTGTGGGGGTATAGTGTATATTGTGGGGGTATATTGTGGGGGTATAGTGTATATTGTGAGTGTATTGAGTGGGGTATAGTGTAAATTGTGAGTGTATAGTATATGTTGTGAGTGTATATTGTGGGGGTATATTGTGGGGGTATAGTGTATATTGTGAGTGTATTGAGTGGGGGTATAGTGTAAATTGTGAGTGTATAGTATATGTTGTGAGTGTATATTGTGAGTGTATATTTGGGGGTATAGTGTATATTGTGGGGGTATAGTATATGTTGTGAGTGTATATTGTGGGGGTATAGTGTATATTGTGAGTGTATTGAGTGGGGGTATAGTGTAAATTGTGAGTGTATAGTATATGTTGTGAGTGTATATTGTGAGTGTATATTTGGGGGTATAGTATATGTTGTGTGTATATTTGGGGGTATAGTGTATATTGTGAGTGTATTGAGTGGGGGTATAGTGTAAATTGTGAGTGTATAGTATATGTTGTGAGTGTATATTGTGGGGGTATAGTGTATATTGTGAGTGTAT
This sequence comes from Silurus lanzhouensis, assembly GCA_039877035.1. Taxonomy (NCBI): domain Eukaryota; kingdom Metazoa; phylum Chordata; class Actinopteri; order Siluriformes; family Siluridae; genus Silurus; species Silurus lanzhouensis. The sequence goes on along the minus strand of JBCEWE010000676.1, from coordinate 66,933 downwards.
ATTTGGGGGTATAGTGTATATTGTGAGTGTATATTTGGGGGTATAGTGTATATTGTGAGTGTATTGAGTGGGGGTATAGTGTAAATTGTGAGTGTATAGTATATGTTGTGAGTGTATATTGTGAGTGTATATTTGGGGGTATAGTGTATATTGTGGGGGTATAGTATATGTTGTGAGTGTAAATTGTGAGTGTATAGTATATGTTGTGAGTGTATATTGTGGGGGTATAGTGTATATTGTGAGTGTATATTTGGGGGTATAGTGTATATTGTGAGTGTATATTTGGGGGTATAGTGTATATTGTGAGTGTATATTTGGGGGTATAGTGTATATTTGGGGGTATAGTGTATATTGTGAGTGTATATTTGGGGGTATAGTGTATATTGTGAGTGTATATTTGGGGGTATAGTGTATATTTGGGGGTATAGTGTATATTGTGAGTGTATATTTGGGGGTATAGTGTATATTTGGGGGTATAGTGTATATTTGGGGGTATAGTGTATATTGTGAGTGTATATTTGGGGGTATAGTGTATATTGTGAGTGTATATTTGGGGGTATAGTGTATATTTGGGGGTATAGTGTATATTGTGAGTGTATATTTGGGGGTATAGTGTATATTTGGGGGTATAGTGTATATTATGAGTGTATAGACTGGGGGTATAGTGTATATTGTGAGTGTATAGACTGGGGGTATAGTGTATATTGTAAGTGTATATTTGGGGGTATAGTGTATATTTGGGGGTATAGTGTATATTATGAGTGTATAGACTGGGGGTATAGTGTATATTGTGAGTGTATAGACTGGGGGTATAGTGTATATTGTAAATGTATATTTGGGGGTATAGTGTATATTGTGAGTGTATATTTGGGGGTATAGTGTATATTTGGGGTATAGTGTATATTGTGAGTGTATATTTGGGGGTATAGTGTATATTATGAGTGTATAGACTGGGGGTATAGTGTATATTGTAAGTGTATATTTGGGGTATAGTGTATATTTGGGGTATAGTGTATATTATGAGTGTATAGACTGGGGTATAGTGTATATTGTGAGTGTATAGACTGGGGTATAGTGTATATTGTGAGTGTATAGACTGGGGGTATAGTGTATATTGTGAGTGTATAGACTGGGGGTATAGTGTATATTGTGAGTGTATAGACTGGGGGTATAGTGTATATTGTGAGTGTATATTTGGGGGTATAGTGTATATTTGGGGGTATAGTGTATATTATGAGTGTATAGACTGGGGTATAGTGTATATTTGTGAGTGTATAGACTGGGGGTATAGTGTATATTGTGAGTGTATATTTGGGGGTATAGTGTATATTTGGGGGTATAGTGTATATTATGAGTGTATAGACTGGGGGTATAGTGTATATTTGGGGGTATAGTGTATATTGTGAGTGTATAGACTGGGGGTATAGTGTATATTGTGAGTGTATAGACTGGGGGTATAGTGTATATTGTGAGTGTATAGACTGGGGGTATAGTGTATATTGTGAGTGTATAGTATATGTTGCGAGTGTATAGAGTGTGGGTATAGTATATGTTGTGAGTGTATATTGTGGGGGTATAGTGTATATTGTAAGTGTATATTTGGGGGTATAGTGTATATTGTGAGTGTATAGTATATGTTGCGAGTGTATAGAGTGGGGGTATAGTGTATATTGTAAGTGTATATTTGGGGGTATAGTGTATATTGTGAGTGTATAGTATATGTTGCGAGTGTATAGAGTGTGGGTATAGTATATGTTGTGAGTGTATAGAGTGGGGGTATAGTGTATATTGTAAGTGTATATTTGGGGGTATAGTGTATATTGTGAGTGTATAGTATATGTTGCGAGTGTATAGAGTGTGGGTATAGTATATGTTGTGAGTGTATATTGTGGGGGTATAGTGTATATTGTAAGTGTATATTTGGGGGTATAGTGTATATTGTGAGTGTATAGTATATGTTGTGAGTGTATATTGTGGGGGTATAGTGTATATTGTAAGTGTATATTTGGGGGTATAGTGTATATTGTGAGTGTATAGACTGGGGGTATAGTGTATATTGTGAGTGTATAGTATATGTTGTGAGTGTATATTGTGGGGGTATAGTGTATATTGTAAGTGTATATTTGGGGGTATAGTGTATATTGTGAGTGTATAGACTGGGGGTATAGTGTATATTGTGAGTGTATAGTATATGTGTGAGTGATATTGTGGGGTATAGTGTATATTGTAAGTGTATATGGGGGTATAGTGTATATTGTAAGTGTATAGATTGGGGGTATAGTGTATATTGTAAGTGTATATTTGGGGGTATAGTGTATATTGTAAGTGTATAGACTGGGGGTATAGTGTATATTGTGAGTGTATAGTATATGTTGCGAGTGTATAGAGTGGGGGTATAGTGTATATTGTGAGTCTATAGCGTAGAGGTAAAGTGTCTATTGTGAGTGTATAGCATGGGGGTATAGTATATAGTGTGAGGTTATAGTGTCAGTGTATAGTCTGGGGGTATAATGTATAGTATGAGTTTATAGTGTGGGGGTATTGTAAATGTGTAGTGTGGGGGTATAGTGTGAGTGTATAGTGTATATATTGTAAATGTAGATGTGGGGGTATAGTGTATAGGGTTGGGGTATAGTGAGTGTATACTGTATATATTGTAAATTTATAGTGTGGGGTATAGTGTATAGTGTGAGTGTATGGTGTATATATTGTAAATGTATAGTGTGGGGGTATAGTGTATAGGGTTGGGGTATAGTGAGTGTATACTGTATATATTGTACATTTATAGTGTGGGGTATAGTGTATAGTGTGAGTGTATGGTGTATATATTGTAAATGTATAGTGTGGGGGCATAAGGTATAGTGTGAGTATAGAGTGGGGGTATAGTGTGTGTGTGTGTGTGTGTGTGTGTGTGTGTGTGTGTGTGTGTGTGTGTGTGTGTGTGTGTGTGTGTATATATTGTAAATGTATAGTGTAGGGGTATAGTGTGTGGGTATAAGATATAGTGTGGTGGTATAAGATATAGTGTGGGGGTATAAGGTATAGTGTAGGGGTATAGTGTGTGTATATATTGTAAATGTATAGTGTGTGGGTATAAGATATAGTGTGGGGGTATAAGATATAGTGTGGGGGTATAAGATATAGTGTGGGGGTATAAGGTATAGTGTAGGGGTATAGTGTGTGTGTATATATTGTAAATGTATAGTGTGTGGGTATAAGATATAGTGTGGGGGTATAAGGTATAGTGTAGGGGTAAAGTGCATATATTGTAAATGTATAGTGTGGGGGTATAGTGTAGGGGTATAGTGTATATATTGTAAATGTAGTGTGGGGGTATAGTGTGGGGGTATAAGATATAGTGTGTGTGTGTGTGTGTGTGTGTGTGTGTGTGTGTGTGTGTGTGTGTGTGTGTGTGTGTGTGTGTGTATATTGTAAATGAATAGTGTAGGGGTATAGTGTATATATTGTAAATGAATAGTGTAGGGGTATAGTGTATATATTGTAAATGTATAGTGTGGGGGTATAAGGTATAGTGTGAGTATAGTGTATATTGTAAATGTAGTGTGTATAGTGTGGGGGTATAGTGTATATATTGTAAATGTATAGTATGGGGGTATAGTGTGGGGGCATAAGGTATAGTGTGAGTATAGTGTATATTGTGAGTGTATATTGTAAGGTATAGTGTGAGTATAGTGTATATTGTAAATGTAGTGTATAGTGTGGGGTATAGTGTATATATTGTAAATGTATAGTGTGGGGTATAAGGTATAGTGTGAGTATAGTGTATATTGTAAATGTAGTGTGTATAGTGTGGGGGTATAGTGTATATATTGTAAATGTATAGTATGGGGGTATAGTGTGGGGGCATAAGGTATAGTGTGAGTATAGTGTATATTGTGAGTGTATATTGTAAGGTATAGTGTGAGTATAGTGTATATTGTAAATGTAGTGTATAGTGTGGGGGTATAGTGTATATATTGTAAATGTATAGTGTGGGGGTATAAGGTATAGTGTGAGTATAGTGTATATTGTAAATGTAGTGTGTATAGTGTGGGGGTATAGTGTATATATTGTAAATGTATAGTATGGGGGTATAGTGTGGGGGCATAAGGTATAGTGTGAGTATAGTGTATATTGTGAGTGTATATTGTAAGGTATAGTGTGAGTATAGTGTATATTGTAAATGTAGTGTATAGTGTGGGGGTATAGTGTATATATTGTAATGTATAGTGTGGGGGTATAAGGTATAGTGTGAGTATAGTGTATATTGTAATGTAGTGTGTATAGTGTGGGGGTATAGTGTATATATTGTAAATGTATAGTATGGGTATAGTGTGGGGGCATAAGGTATAGTGTGAGTATAGTGTATATTGTGAGTGTATATTGTAAGGTATAGTGTGAGTATAGTGTATATTGTAAATGTAGTGTATAGTGTGGGGTATAGTGTATATTGTAAATGTATAGTATGGGGTATAGTGTGGGGCATATGGTATAGTGTGAGTATAGTGTATATTGTGAGTGTATATTGTAAGGTATATTGTGAGTATAGTGTATATTGTATGTAGTGTGTATAGTGTGGGGTATAGTGTATATTGTGTATGTATTATGTGTGGTAATATGTGTGAGTATAGTGTATATTGTAAATGTAGTGTGTATAGTGTGGGGTATAGTGTATATATTGTAAATGTATAGTATAGGGGTATAGTGTGGGGGCATAAGGTATAGTGTGAGTATAGTGTATATTGTGAGTGTATATTGTAAGGTATAGTGTGAGTATAGTGTATATTGTAAATGTAGTGTGTATAGTGTGGGGGTATAGTGTATATATTGTAAATGTATAGTATAGGGGTATAGTGTGGGGGCATAAGGTATAGTGTGAGTATAGTGTATATTGTGAGTGTATATTGTAAGGTATAGTGTGAGTATAGTGTATATTGTGAGTGTATATTGTAAGGTATAGTGTGAGTATAGTGTATATTGTAAATGTAGTGTGTATAGTGTGGGGGTATAGTGTATATATTGTAAATGTATGGGTATAGTGTGGGGGCATAAGGTATAGTGTGAGTATAGTGTATATTGTGAGTGTATATTGTAAGGTATAGTGTGAGTATAGTGTGGGCGTATAGTGAATATTGTGAGTGTACATTGTGAGGGTGTAATGTACAGTGGAGTGGGTTAGAGCAGCTTCACGTTGGAGTGGTACAGCGATGAAATGTCATACAGGTGTTTGCTATCTGCATCCATAAAATAAATCATGTTCATTGCTGATTGTTGATGCACACGTTTTTTTTTTTGTTTGTTTTTTTTTCTGCAGCGTTCGTGTCTCAGCAGTTCCTTAAAAGCCTGGTGATGCCCGTGATCCCGCAGCCAGAGGTCCTGAGCCCGGTCATGTACAGCCCCATCACCATGTGGACGGCGAGCGACTGTCCCCCTTCGCCGCTCCCCACCGACCTGTCGCCTGTGTCGGGATACCCCTCGCCCAAAGACGGCCACGAGATACCGAGGAGCGACGAGGACGAGCACGAACATGAGCACGAGCAGCCGGCGTCCTTTACCTTCACCACCACCACCAGCCCGAGTGGCGGCAGCGGCGCCTCGGACGTGACCGAGAAGTTCCGCTGCGCCCTGTGTCACAAGTCGTACTCGACGTACGCGGGCCTGCTCAAGCACAAGCAGCTGCACTGCGAGGCGCATGCGCGCAAGGCGTTCAGCTGCAAGTACTGCGAGAAGGAGTACGTGAGCCTCGGCGCGCTCAAAATGCACATACGGACACACACGCTGCCGTGCGTCTGCAAGCTGTGCGGAAAGGCGTTCTCGCGGCCGTGGCTGCTCCAGGGACACATCCGCACACACACAGGTGAGGGGAAACTAAATATAAGGGGAACGCTGGTCAAAGGTTCAATTCTTAACAAGTGTGTAAGACGGTTGCGTTTTGTTTTTCAGGCGAGAAGCCGTTCTCGTGTTCCCATTGCAGCAGGGCGTTCGCCGACAGATCCAACCTCAGGGCTCACCTGCAGACGCACTCGGACGTCAAGAAGTACCAGTGCAAGAACTGCTCAAAAACCTTCTCCAGAATGTCTCTCCTGCACAAACACGAGGAGTCGGGATGCTGCGTCGCTCACTGACGCCCCCTAACCCCCAAAATAACGTCCAACCTACACAGACTGCTCTGGGAAAAAAATTCTTCATGGTGCCTTGAAACCAAAAAAAAAAAAAGCAATATTTGTCCAAATATTTTCACACGCAGTATTTTTTACCATTTTTTTTAATATGATCATGCGCTCCATCATGTGCTTCCTATTTGTACATTTTTTTTTTTTTGACCTATAATTTTTTTTTCCTTCCTTCTGTGTACTGTAAGAAAAGGAAAGTTTACTCTACACAGGACGAAACCGCCGAAACGTCCCGTATCCGATCCCCGTACTGGATGTGTTTAGAAACCAAAGACTTCTAGGATCAAATAAAGCCATTTTCTGCAGAGGGAACAAGTGCAAAGTATTTAAAAAATTTACAAAGACAATCAGCGTTTTTTTTTCCTCTCAGAGCTCTGTAATCGTTTTTTTTTTTTTTTTTTTTTAATACATATCTGAATGTACGTGTGACTGAAATGATTGTATATTGTTTGTACGTATACATTTAAATGGAATGGGTGATTATTTTTTGTATGTGTTCCCTTTTTTTATACACTTTCTAAATAAAATAAAAAAAAGTTCCTTGCGATTTTTACCAATTTTTTACACTGATGTGCTAGAAGCGCCGAGTTGCGTACTAACGCGCCGCCTGACCGAGGCCTTTTCCGAAAGACGAAAACCCCCGCAGAGGCGTCGAACCCTGGCGCGAATTACAGGCGGTGTGTTTTAACTTGCTGTGACAACGCTGGCGCTTGTGCTCTCGTTTCCATGGCGGTCACGTGACTCACCGGGCGTCCACCAGATTCATAAGGTAGAGATGTTGCGCTAGTTTTTCCAGGTTCCTCGTATGACTGTGGGTAGACGACGACTCACGAGGAGTCGGGACGCATAGAGGAAGCGATCGGAAGCGATTCTGGTGAGTATATAAAAGGGAAGCATTGTGTAGGAGACGTTTTGGAAATGAGTTGGCGTTTGCCGCTTCAGCTTTCTCTCTCTCTCTCTTTCTCACTTTTTCTCTTTTTGAACCTGTTTGCAGTCGCCAAAAAAAATGTCACACTTCCTCCCTATGTAGCTCTCGCTTCCCTGCCAAACGCCCCAGGCCTCTTTTTTTTTTATTTATTTTATTTTTTTTTTATGTCCATTAGGACATCTCAGGCAGAGAAAACAAAAACCCCAGATGATTCGATTAATAGCACGTGCTCCCGGTCAGATCTCATGACTTTCTCAATGGCGCCTTTCACGCGAATATTTTTAGAGCTGCTATGAATGAACACTTGTGTCGTCGCACCCTGGGGTAGGAGCGTACGGAGAGATTTTAAAGGGGCATGACTCGAGGTGATGAGGTGCACGATGCAGGTGTTCCACGGGACTTCAGCTCGTCGACTCCGCGTATGCTAACATGCGGAATCGATGCTAAATCTCCGGTTTGGTCCGAAATATCCGGGAAGAACTTTCTCCTCGTTCACCTGAACCGTCCAAACTCTTAACATTGTTAAGTAATACATATTCCTTAAGTGATATTAGCATGCATGCTAGCTCTCTGTCAACCTTGTTACACGCTACTGAGCAACTTATGCTAATGATCCCTCTGTAAAATGTTTCTTGAGATACTTTCGAACGCCCGTATTCTTGAACTCGAGCCTTGCTGTATCTCCATGCCTGAGACCTCGTACTCGTTAGCATTTCTCTGAGGAACAGACTTTTACTATCTCTCTCTCTCTCTCTCTCTCTCTCTTCTCTCTCTCTTTCTCTCTGCCTGACCACAGCGTGATCTGGCGAGTCGAACCCGATGAGAGAGCCGATTGTTTTTTTTTTTTTCTTTTTTGTTTTTCTCCCCCCGAAAAGCCTGGAGGTTGATCCACTAGTTTACGCAAGTCAAACATTCTGCTTTCTCACAGACCTGTGAGCTTCTAACAGCTGCTTCTCACATCTTCGTTGCTTGGATCAAAAACCGTTGACTCATGAAACCCTGTAGAGATCTCATGTTGGAAACTTTTCTGTCAGAAAAATCCTTTTAAAAAACGTGGTAATGCGACGTAATTGGTCTCGAAGGCGCATCGCTTTTGTCTTACGCATAAAAACTGGTCCAGCATGTGACCAGGAAACGAAAATCACATGCTCGATCATCATATGCTCCTTCGCTTACAACCCTCTCTTTTTTTTCCTGAATACTTGAAATGTTTCCGCTTAGAAAAGCTGGAAACTCGATTCTGGACTGAAGTGGGATCACAAAGCTACAACATAGTCCTTCTGGAGTCCGTGTTAATGTACCGGTGCATATCAGCTGTGAGGTGTCGCTTGTTTGGAGATGGTTTTACCTCAAACCGAACGACGTTATGAAGAGAAGATGTTTCTGGTTTAATATGAAATCCTGTGGAGTCGAATCCGGTACTAAGAAATGGCGATTTATCAGGGATTAGAAATTCTTAATATATCCTAGTGTCACTCATGATACAGCACAGTTTTAAGGGCCTTGCTCAAGGGCCCATAAATGGCAGCTTGGCGATACCAAGCCTCAAACCCCCTTACTTTCCTATCAGTAACCCAGAGCCTCAACCGCTGAGGTACTTCTTCCCACTACAGGGCGTTTCGGAAGGAGGAGAAGCTGCTCACAAAACACAAATACAGGACAAATCCAGAAAATGTTATGGTTGTGTTGGATCAAAAATTTACTGTATTGTGCAAGCGTTTTTAAAAAAAAATAGCTTCCAGGTGATTTCAAATGTTTTTTTTTTTTGTGACATATCTGTGATGCTTATTTCTTTTTTTTATTTTATTTTTAATTATAATTATAAATTTTTTTACATTTTTTATTTGTATTTTTTTATATTTTTTTATTTTTTTAAATAAAGATTATAATTATTATTATTATTAAAAAATACTGACACAGTGGGTGAAAGGCCAAAAATAGAGAGGAAAAAAAGTATAAAAAAAAATTAAAAAAAATAATAATAAAGCATCTTTAAATAAAAAAAAAAGTAAAAAAAATATGTTCCCTGGTCTGATGAAACCACAAAATGAAATATTTTACGTTTGTTGCAAGACAAAAATATAAAAGGCTAAAAAGGGGATTACATTCAGATTTTTTTGATTTCTTTTTTTTTTTCCAAGCAAAAAAAACAAACCCAATCCAATCCAATATCTGGCTTTTAATTCTCAGCTAATGAATGAAACATCCTTTATTTTGTAAACACCGAGTAAAAAAAAAAACCCACCACCACGCCAAAGAAAATTTCCCTTCCAGCGATTCTTTGAGGCTTCTGTTATGCTAGACCGATGTCAAATCTCACATGAAACGAGACCAGGAAGTGATCGATTTACATTGCGGCCCAATTAAACCGGCGCCTGTATTTACTTGTGCGAGCTTTATCAAGAGACACAAAAGGATCCTTAAACAAACAGCAGGCCCCTGAAAATATTCCTTACATCCTGGCATTGTAGTGGAACGAACATGCCTGTGCAGGACTCGCGCCGGTACACGAATCTCAGGCCGGCATTGCAAAATATCAGGTGTGCCCCGTTCACTTCAGGATGTGTTCGTACACCTCGGCGCTGCCTCGCTATCTGCTCGGAAACAAAACCATCCGGGGGAAAAAAGCGCCGGGTTTATCGATCTTTTGAGATTCGTGTGCTAGGACGAGCTAGCATTCGAGGTTTGAACCATGGGGGATTCCTCAGTATCTAGTGGGTCTGGTGGACGCAGTGTCTGGTGGAGCTTCAGCCTTCCAGACCCCTGGGTTCAGTTTAACACGTACTGTAGCTCAAGGGCTTTTACGACAAGGCGAGTTTTATGTTCTGTGCAAAAAAAAAAAAAAAAAGTAATTCCATCTTTCCGAAGCAAAAAATAACAAAAAGCGCATCGTTGACCAAAATAATACATTGGAGTATTCATTTAGAAAAAGTACATTTTTTTGTATCGAATCAAAGCGTTTCTCTGGAGTTAGCATGAACGCTAGCGTAGCATGCGGTGTGTTTTTTTTTTTTTTTTTTTTTTTTTTTTTTTGCTAATCCCGTTCTCAAAAAAACCTTAAGAACCATAATTTTTTTTTTCAAGCATTGGGTTTTAAATTAAAACATTTATTTAAATGATTTACTTTCTTTTGATTTTTTGATCCGATAAATACTAGTTTATAACAGTACTAACAGTACTTTAATTTAATTGCGGCGTGTTGTGTTGATTTCATTTGGATATAATTCCCACAAATCGACCCCTTTTTGGCTTTCTACTAACATGGGCCTAACAAGGTATCTATACTTTTACTTAGTTTTTTCTCAAATCATCCTTAATATTTGAGTGCCTTTCTCTCAAAACACGTTGTACAAGCGGCACAACACAATGGATTTCCTGCAAAAGCCTGTGTTTTACTCAAAATCCTCAGTCCATCTCTCAAAAGTAAATATTTGTGTCAACGAACATCTCATTTCCATCGGATTTGAAAAGTCCCGTCAAAATGTTTAGCCGTGTTTTTAGTGTGACGCTGCACAGTTGCAGGATTTCTTGCTATAAACTACGGTTTGGACTAAAAATGCACCAAATGTTTCTTTTTGATTCTTTTTGATCTGATCGCATATTTGATTCATATTGATTGCAACAGACCCGAACAGGATCGACACTGTCTGGATTCTGTCTGGATTCACTCTCCAATCGAAGCTTCACAAGATTGGACCTGTTTTACAGAACCGGTTGATCGTTGGTCGATCCGATGGCGTTCGATCGCCTTCGTCGCTGACATCCAAGATTCGTCTTTTCGATGAAGAGATTTTAGACGACGGATTCTGACAACCGGTTTAACAATTTGCACGCGATGAAGCGATGCTGAGATGTTTTCGGGGGTAAAAAATATTCAGGTGAAACGCTCCGAAGCCACTGAGGAAAAACTGTAATGTATACATTTCAGGTACTCTTTTCAAATCTGCCTTATTGAGAATTAGAAACACACCCCATGCCTATGCTTCCTACAAGGTCTTTGCTTCAGACAAGGTGCATGCTTCGGACATGGCTCATGATTACACAAGGTCCACGATTTAGACAAGGCCCATGCTTCAGGCAAAACCCATGATTCAGCCATTTACACATTACTGTATGTGGGATATTGATTGTAAGAGACTGGACAGGATTCACACTTTTTTTTTATTGTTTTTTACTAGTGGACTGACTAAAAAATTACAAAAAATGTCATTGTGATAGAAAATAAAAAGTCACAAATGAAAATTCCAAAAGGTAAACATAGGAAATGGCGTACTATACAGTGCAATCTGTCTCTACCCCCCAGACGTCCCAGTTTGTCTGGCCACAGATTTTCATCCACATCACAACAGATATTATCCCTTGCAATACCATTGTGAGGCCATGATTGACAACATGGTCCACAATAGTGGCTCTAATTTCATCTGAAATGTGTCTATGTCTCTGACCTCTTCTTCCTCTTCCTTTAATTTGCCTCCTTACCCTTCCAGCATTCTTCGGTGTACGGTGTAACGGGTGAAACATGTTGTGGCTCCTTTAAGAGCAGAGCGGCATTTTGGGAATAGGCTGCCCCCGCATTTTTTCCGGTATTACTGCATGTGTGCAAGACCGGGGAATATGTCCTTTTTATTTTCTGATGCTGATTTCTAAGTTTCTTTGACTAACCCGTAACGCTGTTGCCAAGAAAAATAAAAAAGCACGAGTTTTGGAAAGCTGTCTGTGCTTATATGATTTCTGTTGTAACTGGAGTTAGCGAGCTCTCCCTTCACCCAGACTCAACACGCTACAACGGCTTGTATCTAAACAGTAGCCGACCAAGAAAGTCATTGTTCACTGTCTTCCTCCTTCCTTTCACAACTATTTCTCTCAGGAGTTTTTCTTTTGGCATCGTCGTGCGTTTAACAAAATGTTTTTACTCCCGATGCCGTGCGTTTTTTCGTTTCCGTTCGGAAATTTCATTGGTCTAATGTTATGGGTCTCCGTTTTTTTGGCTTGAAGTTTGTGAAACCGGGAAAAACCCAGGAAAATTTCATAAATTAGCCGCTTCGTTGTTTAAGCCGCGGAGTTCAAAATGTGGGAAAAATTGCGAATCCAAAGCATTCGCAATTTGATCAACGAGAAATGTTCTTATGTTGAGCACAAATAACTAAACTAAAGGAGTTTGAACAAGTAGTTTTGAGAATTTCATTTCTGATCTGAGAAACGCTCCAAAGCGACTGAGAAAAACTGTAATAAGATTCAGTTCTTTTAGTTCTAAAACAATGATCGTTCTAATCGCTGGAAATCAGAACCCCCGAGGCCGAAAACTCTGCGTTTAGTTAAACCAGGTTTTCCAAACAAAAAAAATGATCGTATTAGAACGCTCGTGCCTGAGCCTCATGGCACGTTTTATCACCTTCCGTCCATCTGATTGTATTGTTCCTTCCAAGCATGTTATCTGATTTTACACGCATTCACTTCTTGGCCGTTTTATTGAAATATAAAAATAAAGGGACATGGTGCTTAGCAAGATTTCCTATGATGTTTCTCTATTATTCACTCTGTGGAAGGAATGTAGCACAAGCAGTATAGAGCTGAACCAAGATCTTGTGTTCACCTTTGACCTACTACACACACACACACACACACACATGGAATGTCTATTTCCTTTAGCATTGCTGTGTGAAGCAGCAGGTGTTCACTCAGATGTGTACATCAGTATGAGTGTACTGATTGTATGGGTCTAGAGTGTGTGAGTGTGGTGTGTGTGTGAAAGGCTGAGATTCAGCTGGACGAGATCTTACTCATTAGGATGTGGCTCAGACATCGCTCCTCATTGGAGCAGCTCTTGCTCAGACACGACAACGGGGAGCCTCCCACCATTTCTCAGCATTTCCATGAGGAGCTATGAGTCAACAAGTTTTTTAAATCTGAAGTAGGACTAGAGAAACGAATTCGCAATGACAGAAGGTACGTTTTCAATCCAGAACCCTTGAAGACCTCTAACGCGGGGACTTCTGGAGAACGTGACGAATCCGTCCATCTCGTGTCCTGCTAAAACGCCTCTCAGTCATCGTATAAACACGCCTCAAGGTTCCACCGTTCCAGGTTCCAGCTTCCGTCTTTGACACTGCAGAAATGCGAACGTAGCAAAAACCATCGTCCGGATACCGTTACTGGTATTGTGCGGAGGAAAGGCAATCTTTTGCGAAAACATGCGATGGCGCCAAAAATAGTAAAAAAAAAAAAAATAATAAAATAATCTGGGAGATGAGATTCCTAAGTCCGGAGAAACTCTCTCACAGAGAAGGCAACGATGCTGAATGCTGAGTTATTGGTTTCTCCTGCTCAGAAAAGCTAAGCATGTAAGGAATGAAACATGACAGGGCGTGTATTTATGGGGAAATGTTTTTAAAACAAAGCTTTTTTTCCAAGAATAGTATACAACAAATTATTATAAAAAAGACTTGCTAGCTGGAGATCGGTAAAGATTCCAGTTCTGTTTAGATTTTCTTAACGTACAGAACTTCTTAGCTAGCTAGTTTTCAATTGGCTGCTACGGATCCTAAGAGGCGGAGCTCTGTGTACACCGGTTTCTTCCAACCTCCGATTTTTCCTCAGTTGAATTTTCCAACCTAAAGCTTTTCTAACACCCATGAATAAAGAACCCCCTCCACTGCTAAGTACAGGAGAACCCATTTCGGAAGCCACCAGGGTACCATGCTCTTGAAGAACACATTGTATAGCAGTAATATTTTAGTGCGCTTGCGAGACAGAGTGGCGAGCGCATGGTCTGGTTTTCCGATTAGATTTTTTACTGCTCGCTATGTCCTTGACTCGAGGATGCACCGCGATGTATTGAGGACATGGACAGATGTTCCTCCTGAAGGCTATACAATCTTTCCTGGTTAGCATCAGCTCACCCAGCTGTGACGCAACATAGATAACGTCAAGCCGATTTGTGACTCCAACCTCTTTCCTCACGGAGTGGTCTTTCTTCACAGAGGAAACCTAAAATACACGGCAACGACGCCATCAATACAAGAAACATCACCCCGCGGCTGGAAAAGACCTGATTTCTAAAATGTTGTTTTGTGTTTTATGGCCTTGGAAACGTCTACTGGAGATTTCAAAGTGTCTTTCAAGTGATATCAGTTGTGCGTTTCTCCTTAATCTCTCGTCTTTGGAGTTTTCTCTTATCGTCGGGAACTTTTTCATGGTTGGAATTCCGGACGTCTGATAATCTCGGCCATAAAACACAAAGGACACTTGTCCAGAATATGGCGAGAAAATGTCCAGAACATTTTTTAGTTTTACATAATAATTTTACAGGTGTGAACTGTACAGGTGCTCTAAACTGGAGATTTCCTAATCTGAATCTATTATCAGACAAAACACGTTCTTATTTGTCAACAACGATGTCTCGTTTCCCATTCCACAGTAGACGAACCCCAGTTCTGAGCGCGAAACTCTTCGTCTTTCGATTCTCTCTTCGAGATCTGCTTCTTTTCTACGTTTCCTCGCTGCAAAACCCCCTAAAAAGCGGTCCAGCGAGGTAACATAGCCGTATGGTTGGAGCTGAAGAGCGTCTGACCTTGTCCTGGTTGCTGTGGGTCTGCGGGATCTGGGCCTGGGACAGGAACTCCCAGCACAGACACTGTGTCTGCAGGCCCACAGCTCGCTCCACAGTGGAACACTTTGTTCGCCGCCACCAAGGAAAACTTAAGACAACAAAAACACACACATTCTGGAAAAATGAACATTTGAGATGGGCCCCCTCGACTGTTACCCCCACCACACACACACACACACACACACACACACACACACACACACACATACACCCAGGCTCTCGTTTAAATCTTGTGCTTGGCTTTTGGACAGTAAATAATATTCCTGTCCTCTCCAAAGGGGTAACATTAACATAACTTTCAGTGAAAAGTGCCTCCAGATAACGGAGCAGCAGCAGCGAATTCATAAATCACACAGGACCGAGTTCCCAGTGCGGTTCAGTGTGTTATTCTTCTTAATTATCTCTTTAAAGACTCAAAACATTTACTGGGTAATAAACTTTTCCAATATTTCCATTTATATATGTGAAGAATATATATATAACTGTGAAGCCACATGTTAACGCCACAATTCAGTTTTATTTCTAGAGCACTTTTAACAATAGACATTGTCCCAAAGCAGCTTTACAGAGATTTAGTGCCTATAAGTTTATCCCTAATAAACCAGTGGCTCACTAAGGATTCATGAAGGAAGAAACCTTTAGAGGAACCAAACTTAAAAACTTCATCAGGTTGGTACCAAATGCCGATTTTCGAATATTTTTTTTTATCATTTTGTTTAAGTGAAGTGAAAATCTGTTCTTGCAAACTGAATTCCTGAGGTAAATCCATCATAGTTTTTGAGTTGCTCCATAACTTCATAAATGTTCATGTGGAATTGGATCTTTTTTTTTTTTTTTTTTTTTTTTAAGAAGATACATCGAATAAATGTATATATTATTTGTTCCTAAAAAAAATTAAAAAAAATAAAATTATGGAAAAAAAAATAAAAAAACTTTCAATTTTTCATTCATTTTAGATTTCGAATAAATCCTGTGGAAAAATATGAATAAAAAATAAGCAAAAATAAACAATAAAAATGCGAACAATTCAAATGAAATAAAACGTCCATGCAAAAAACTGATTTGCTTCGGGTCACGTGTACGAACGTGACACGTATGAAATACGCGTGTAACGTGTTAATGGCTCTATGAGAAAAGAAAAAGTCGGGGGTGAGTGTGTTTTTGCAGGGAAGTGTGTGTGTGTGTGTGTTTGTGCAGAGAAAGGTGAATGTTTGTGCAGCAACATGCCGCTTATTGTGATGTGAAATAGACAATAATTACAGAGATATCAAAAGTACACTGTCCACACCCAGGCTTTTAGAAAGCCCTAAAAAAACTCAGAAAGAACAAGGGAGAAAGAGCGAGAGAGAGAGAGAGAAAGAGAGAGAAAGATTTTTATTCCCCCAGGCTACGGTTATCCATCTCCACCCAGTTGTTAGGGCGGGTCCTACCTAGATGTTGAACTATTCCAAAATGGGAATGCTAACATTGGCTCGAAACGCTTTTTGTACATCGACACGTGCAAATGCGACCCCCCCGTTGTCACCTCCTTCGCTTGACACTTTGCGTTTTCGGGGGATTTTTTTTTCCATGATGGAAGTGAAAAGATTTTGCTGCATTCCATAGCGAGTCATGTGTCAGAAGAGATGTGTGGGGAAGCAGGTTACCTGTGTATGGCGTGCCGGCACGCGCCCTGCTGCACCTGATCGTCTCGCGCTGCATTCCTCACCTGTATGCCACGGTGTCGAGGCAGATTTGAGGAAGGAGCTCGGGCAGGTTGGAGCACGGCCCACCCAGACACTCATACACTTGTTCTGCGGGCTGCAGGTGTAGCCAGGAAAGACTAGCTATTATCGCTTTTAAACAAAAAGCATATCTAGATCTCAGGGGTGCAACTGCACATTTTGTTGAAGGGTATGTGAGATTGCCATTAATGTTGCGCCCCTTACCTTTCAAAAGAGAGGAAGATGCAGTGGTACCCCCATGCACCATTTGCTCCCCAGCTGCCAATTCTGATTGGCCTTGAGTCACACATATTTCCATACAGTACACTTTTACTCCTGTACTAACCCCTAGCATGGGGGGTGAAGGTCAAGGAGGACTGCAAAATACTCTGACCCTCATACATCCATCCAGAGAGCTGCGAATTCTGATTGGCCTTGAGTCATGCAAGGGTGGTGGTGGGGGGTTAAAGGTCAAGGAGGACTCCAAGGAGTCTCCAGTGAGGTATAATGGGGTATAGACACCCCAGATACTCTGGGTCTACATCCTGACCCTCATACGCTTGTTCTAAGTGCTGCAGGTGTTGCTAGGATCGACTACCTGGTGGAGCTCATTCACAAAAAGCATATCTAGAAATGTTTCCATCTAGAGAGCTTGGATTTCTGATTGGCCTTGAGTTGTTTCCACACCGTACATTTTCACCTCTGTATTAACCACTTGCACAGGGGGGGCAAGTGTTTTTGTCCCAAGAATGAAGAGTTTACATGGACCCCTCCCTTGTAATATAAATAACATATAATATCATAGGACAGTCTTCGACTCCGTGGTTGATTCTTTGGCTTTCTCTGCAAAAATGTGTCGTCTGTACACACTTCAGGTATTCATCACCGCCGCAAAGACGGCGGCCAAAGGAAACTGGACTCGCTCTTTCCTCGACACAATGTGTACATTTTCTTTACCACGACTACAGTTTCACACCTCCAGGAAGAGATAGTCATCTGCATCGCATTCCTGAGCGCCTCTTTTCCGTCATTTACGCTTTGCCTGAAAAACGACTCCAAGTGACCCCACCCCGACTGACCGTTCGCTGACAGGATCTCAAGTGCTGTGGCGGAGAAGAAAGAAAGAGAAGAAGGACTATAAACCGAAGTGGATCTTACATCACTGACTCTGGACAATAGCTCCCGAGAACTCAGCCTGCAGGCTGTAGGGACCAGGGATTACAGGACAGGTTGTTGTTTTGGCAGGTTCAGACCTGTGTGTGTGTCTGTGTGTCTGTGTGTAAGAGTGTGAGATAGAGCGAGAGCACTTGCCGTGGCAGGTGCACAGAACAGACCTACAGATTCTCTTGTAGAGGTAAAAAGGAATCCGGATCTGCTAGACGCCACTGGGGCAAGTCCGAACTCACACTCATCAGATAACTGATCTGCCGTGTTCACTGTATGTACGCACTCGATTCCTTCACATACTTACCGTATAAACTCGCGCACTCGAAAAATAAAAGAAATATCCGGTACCTAACTGCTAGACTTGGGGTATTTAGGGGTTTTAGACATTCGGACACAGCTATGCATTTGTATATAGGGATGCAGGCTACATTCCAATAAATATCTCTTGTATTTACAGAGTGCGCATATTCAATTAGGTTGCGTTCCCAGAAATTGGAGGAAAATTACAAGTA
Source organism: Silurus lanzhouensis (assembly GCA_039877035.1). NCBI lineage: Eukaryota > Metazoa > Chordata > Actinopteri > Siluriformes > Siluridae > Silurus > Silurus lanzhouensis. The sequence continues at coordinate 48,841 of JBCEWE010000676.1, read as the reverse complement.
GAGATTACGATATGAATTGCATTTTGGGTGTCTTGCTCAAGTTTTGTAGGAACAAACATTTCTGCCGGTCATCTAATCTGTCCACAAAATTTGATATAGTTCTTCAGGAAAAATACTTATCCAAGTGTGTGTTTTGTCGCGTCTGTGTACGAGTGTGCGCAAACACACACAAGCTCCAATCCCGTCGGTATGCGAGTGTACGTGTCTGGTCCTGCATCGGTGGCCCCCTGTAATCACTCCCTGCTGAAAATCACCTGTGTGTGAAGGCCAATCAGAGGCATCAAACACGCTGAAATCCAGAGCGTGAATCATCAGGCTTCGGGGCTCACGCAGGAGGACTTTTTTTTCCCCGAAACGCAGTGGGAAATCAAAGGAAATAAGCAGCCGCCATTTGTTTGTTTGTAAAATGCTCTTAAAGGAAATGATTTGAGATTAAACCGGAGCAAGGGGTTGTGTCCGGGATTCGCATTTCCCCCGGAGATTAATTCGCTTTAACAACCGGGAAAATGAACGAAACGTATTTTTTGCTGACTTTCTCAAAACACTGTTTTGGTGGGCCCTCAGGGTCAGAAGAGAAGGATTTTTTTTATTAGACCTAATTGGCCTATCAGAATCACTGACTTATGTTTTAATATACTTTTTGCCCTTGAATAAATAGTCCAGTCCATTATTTTCATAGCATTTGACAAAAAAGCACTGCAGGCACTTAGATTCAAATCTATGTTGCTTGAAGCTGTTTCTTTAACCAATCAGACTGCGATCTGGTCACTCCGAGGCCTAGCATGCGCCCAGTCACGTCAAGATTTTAATGCTCTCTGAGTGGACGGTCAATGAGCATGCGCTAGTCAGAGCTCGCAACCCGCAAACTGCGTGAGAGGAAAGTGATTTGGTTGCAAAGACATTTACAGGTTGGACTTTTCAAGAAAGGCTGGACATCGTGAGGAAAGGTTAGCGCTAGATTTTTGGATAAAAGATACGTAGTAGTTAAGGAAAAGTTTTAAGTACCACCTCTGGCCAACCAATTCAATAATACTGATGTCTACAACATGATGCGCCCTCTACCATGCTTCTTAGAATGAGGAATTTTTTAAGATTGCCATCTTTTCGTAAAGTGTTTACTGGACTGGATCAGGAAACCTCCCTCTTTAGACCAAATTAGATGCATTTCTTCACTGGATCTTTTATAGACTGAATAGCTTTTTCTCCACCAGGTGTAAAAAAAAAAAAAAAAAAAAAAGGAAAACAAAAAGAATACATTTGTGTCTTGATTTTATTTAAAAGATGACTACATATACGAAATAGGTGCAGGTGGTAACTCATTTTCTAAATTGCCTTTTGCAGAGATTGTTTTTGGGCTCGGGTGAATTAATCCGTGTGGTTTCACATTGAAAGGACCTGTTTGAACCTGCGATGATTTCAGCCCACTGTAGAGATACTGGACCCACATACTGACAGATTATAACACGCATAGATAAGGAACGGACAGCGCTGTCGTATACGGCTGTCGGATTTGACTCTTTCCCATCTCTTGCGTTAGAGTTTACCCCAAACCTTCGTCACCCACCTTTTTTTGCAGGAAAATAGCGTGAACCTTTACTAAAACCACATTTCGCTGCAATTACAATTGCAAGTCTTTCTGCATATCTATTAGCCCGGATAGATTTTTTTGGACCCTTATTTTAATTGTAAGATTGCTCAAGCTTTGTCAGACTGAATAAGGGCTCCTGGGAAAAAGGAATGTTCTGTGAAAGTGAAAAGTCTTGCCACAGATTCGCAATCGGATCGAGGTCCCGGGCAATTTGACTAGGCCAAGAACGCTTTCAGTAACCACTCTAGTAGAGCTTTGGCAGTGTGCTTGCGGTCGTCTGAATGATGAAGCTCTGCCCTCTGCTCTGTAACTTTCTTGCAAACTGGAAGAAGTTTTCTTCTAGGATTGTCCTGTATTTGGTTTTCCCAATTTAAAGCATTCCCAATCCATTATGGCAACACCACCATTCTTCGATGTATACACAGTGTTCACAGGGCACGCAGCAGTGATATCTTTCCCAACAAACATGGCACTTTCAAACAAGATCTTGTAATGCGAAAAAATGTAGAAAAAGTTGGAGTAACCAGAGGAAGTCTGGGCATTCATGCGAAACCACCGTGCACTGGGTCAGGTATCTGCGTAGCGTGCTTTCTCCCCGAGCCGAAAGGTTAAAGCCAGTGTTGCTTATCAGCAGGCATCAGAACATCACCTGCAGCGGTCTTCCACAATCCCCTGCTGCAGGCCAAAGCTTTTGTTTTTACAAATTTACTTAAATCCCTCACCACACAAGAGGTCATCGGAAAGAACTTCCTTTCCTCCCAGACCTTTCCATGTGTAAGTCGTGAGCATCAGCAAGGCATCTTCGACTCATGGACTATGACTTAAATTCAATAACCTGGAAACACTTTCCTCTCCTTGGTTTTAAAAGGAACTTCACACTGGCGTTGAGCTTTTCATTGGGTTTTTGATTTGGTTTATCTGAATAATTATTAATAATGTGCCCTTGAAATGCGTTTCCATAGTAACACATTTACAGACAGAATCTCCAGCTTTTGTACAGCTGTAATGTCACAGTTTCCACCACAGGAACCTCCTCCATTATGCTGTACCTTCAAATTAAGTGATGACTTCAGCACCGAGTGATGTGTGCAGCTGGAATATACGCAGAGATAACCCGACAATACCCTGAGAAAATCTGATGGAATATCCCTTTTTAATGGGAGCAAGAAGTGGCATGTCTGGCGTCGTCCCTGGGACGCACGTATGTTCAAATGCTAATGCTTCACGTTTTAGCGTAACAATCCGGACCCAGGACATGTGACAAAAAAAACATTCGTAGGTTATCATCAGTAAACAAACCACAGCGCACACAAAAGCTTGCTTGTGAGAACGCAAAAGGGAGAGAGAGAGAAAAAAAAATCTTTTGTATATATAAACAGAATAAGTGCTATTTAGCGCAGGACACAAACCGCAAAGACAAACACTCATTACTAATGATGATCATAACGCGAACATGCGAAACCCTCCATTTGCAGACTCCGGTGCAAACACAGCCGGGGTGTTCTTCATGGCTTCGTGTGAGTGCTCTGCTCTAATGACAGAGGAAAGCCAGGCGAAGCAACACACACACACACAAAACACAACTCACGTACACACACACATACACATACACACCCATCGGCTTGTGACAAGCCTTTTGCATTCCACAGCTCCAAGCAGCAAAACCCCAAAGCAGCGCGGACCGCAAGTTAAAACACGTCGTTTCCAGTCATGCTGTTTTCTCTCTGCGCTTGTCGAAGGCATCATAGCTCCGAGGCTGAAGTAAAGGCTGTGCGGTTTAGCTGACGTTAGCACAAGTGGATGGAAGGGATGAGGTGTGCACCTGTTTGAGTTAAGCGTGGGGAACCAGCGGTGGACGAAGTACACAAAACATGTACTGATAACAGAGATACAGTAGGTAACATGTGACTCCAGTAAAAGTTAAAGTGACCCTTTAAACTTTTACTTGGGTAAAAGTACAAATGTTTTTGCCTTTAAATGTACTTAAGTACCCAAATAATATGATTTGTTGAGTTCGAGTTCCGCTTGCTCTTGAACCGTCTCTATACCGTATGTCCGTGTTAAGTAGATACCACCAAGTGCCAATTTGGAGATATTTGAGACCTCATGCATACACAAATTTATCTTTTGCACGTTTCCCCTGTTGTTCTTCCCCTGGGCTCCTGAGGGTATAGAGATTTTTTTGTCATCTATGACATGAGTGAGGTACTTCTCCGGGTGGTGGGTGCACACTCCGAGTCATGACCTGGTTCATTGACCGGGACATGATATGATAATTGACGCAAACGTGCAAATAAGCTAGTAAAAAAAATTAATAAAAAAGACGGGGACGCCCCGTGCCGCCCCCGGCAAGTTGCCCCTGAGGGGCAATCGAAACAAGTTTAAAACACACTGATTGGTTGCGTGTACGATCAGTTAAGTTTGTATCCGTTAAAAAAGCTACTTGAGCACAATAACGAAACAGTACTTCGCACAGAAGATTGTTGCAACAACCTGTACCTTTTTTCATGTTGCTTAGTATCTTCTAAAACCATGGAGTTTAACCTTAAACAAAAAAACAACCTAACCTAACCTAACATCCTAAGCATCCTTTTGCTAGTAAGCTTTGCTAGCAGATTAGCATGCTAACACTCTTAAGAAGCATTAACAATCTCTGCTACTTTCTTCTGGGTTTTTTTCTTCATAATGTCTCACTAAAAGTCTCGATTTGGATTCGAAAGAAAATCTCTTTGCTCTTTGCAAATATGGTGTGTACACTTTTCCTAAATGGGCTGTAGCTAAGTGTTGGATAGGCAAAAAAAAAAGAATTATATTTGGCCCAAAACCTGACTTTCTTTTCCACATCCAATGTTTTTTTTTTTCCTGGCAGCTACATACACTCATTGGGCACTTTATCAGGAACAAAGTCAGTCAGTAACTCATATAGCGCTAGCGGCGTATGAAATCGTGGATGGATCAGGATATCTGGAACGGTTACATTTCGACAAATTTTCAAATCTGTGTACGTTTTTTTTTTTTTTGGACAAAAATGCCGTTTACAAACTTATCCGGATGTGTGTAGATGTAGGCTGAGATGGAAAAAAAAAAAACAACAAAAAAACGTAACTGCATTGTGAACGTTAATTTTGTGCCAAAAAATCCCAGGTTCCCCTATTTATTTGATAGTGTGACCTGATAAAGCATGACATCAGTCTTATAACTATGGCGACAGAGGAAATTCTAAGACGTCCATATTTTTATCTCAGATAAAATATCGCAGCAATAAAGAAAACCAATGGGTGCATGAAATGCAATTCTGGGTGTCGTCTACATAGAAGTTAAGACCCAGTCACTCCAAATACCCCCCCCCCCCTTTTGGGCCCCTGTGCAAGGCCTTTAAACCCATAGGTGCTTAGTTGTATGAACGAGATCGATTTAAGTCACTCCAAATGCCATAAATGTAAAAAGAAATGGACTCGAAATCAAACCATGTGGGTCACCGAATTGAACTGAACCAATTTCAGACATTCATACAAGGAAATAAACTATTAAGAGATAAGACTTCAGTTGAATATAGTGTCAGTAACATGCAAAACAGTTTATATAGATATATACTGTACTGTAACAATTAGCCACGTCCATTAAATCTAATTCTAGGAAGCAGGAGAGAACACTTGTCCAGAAAAACACCTGCTTCCATTAACACACACACACAAAAAAAAAACTTTCACACAAGTATGTGTGAAAGAAATATTGAAAAAGGGGGAAAAAAAAGAAAGTGTGAGTGTGTGGGAAAAAAAACGAGCCCCTGTAGTCACACCAAAACGTAAGGACTCAAGAACATTCCTCGTCTTCTAGAGAGATTTTTTCACCATAGCCTCAGGCTGGGATTTTATCCGAGAAACTTCTCCTTCACTCTGAAGTGTTTGATTTCTCGTACGTTATATAAGAATTCGCCACATATATTTTTATTTCCTTTTTCTCTTTTTTTTTTAACGATGAAGTCGTCCTGCAGACTTTCCCGTCGACTTTGTAGATGCGATAAACATTTGACATAGCCGTAGTGAGATCTCTATGTCTTGATGCCACCAGCCACCCATGAGGTGTACCTGCGGAGGAAAAAAACAAGGCCCCAGTGCGAAATTGCGTAAAAACAAATTGCTCACGTACCGAACGGCTCCGGAGGAGCAGGTGGTTGAAAAGCGAACTTGCGCCGAGGGTGTGAACGAGCTACATTGTGGACAGGAAGTGTTAGACAGGAAGGACACTGCCCTTACTCTTCCTCTGCCTCTGCTGGCATCCTGGTTTCAGTGGACCCTCTTGACAAACACCACTTATGTGTTTAATGAAATTGTGATGTTAATTTTTTGTTTTTATTTTTATTATTATTTTCACCCATACGGATTCCAGGGTAAATTTATTTATTTATTTATTTTGAGACAGAGACAAAAAGGCTAAAATGCTAACATATACCAATGTAACCATAAACCAATTTTATTTCATTTTTTTCTAGCCATAATAATAATTTTTTATTATTATATAAAGCTTTTCCTGTGAGGTGCGAATTTAGCATCGGTTTTCGAACATTTCCACGCATTTCACGGTCAAATCAATTCACAGGAAGTTGTGTTTCCCAAATTGAAGATGTCTTTGTTTGGAATTCGAACAATTCGTTCACATGCTGTAGTTCATGCACATACTTTTTCTGAATGGTGCGTGTTAGGTGGGGTTTTTTTTTCTTTTTTGAATGGGGAGTCTCAGGTCTTCCTGCTTGGCACCGACACAGAAAGTGTGAAGTCATGCAGTCTAGCGTCCATGCTACAGCTGTGAAAGTGAGGATGTGGGCGTTTGTATGCGAAAGCGATCGAAAGCTACCGTCGCCGATGCTGAGACTCCTGCACTTTGTCCGTTCGTACAAATGCGAAGAATTCCCAGATATACCGAATATACAGATTTTTTTTTTTTTTTTTTTTTTGGGATGCAGTTGTTGCTTGGAACAGGGCCCTGGCGTCCCCGTGGCCCGACCGCGGTGTGTGCGCTCGGCTCCTCGGCGGTAATCAGGCTCTCTGTCGTGCTCTAATTGTTTCCAGATTTGTGTGGGAGGTCAGGCCCCAGAGAGCGCAGCCCTGCCAAGTTTATAAACACTGCAACGTTTCCAGATGGCCACCGGCTCCAGGCTGGCTAGCAGGTTGATTGGGTCCAGAATAATAACAGGTGGAGAGCAGACAATGAATTCCTTGACACTTTAGTCCTTGCTTACACTTTCTCTCTCTCTCTTTTTCTTTCTATCTTTCCCTCGTATGGCTCTCGGACCATTTCATTTTCCCTTACTGCCTCGCGGTATTTCGCCCAGACTCCATGTCTTCTTTCTCTCTGGCTCGTTTTTTTACCTCGCGGGTTTAAACCGCTTTCATCATTGTCCTTACATAAGGCCCTTACTCAGCACTCAGCTCTCTTGTTGCTTAACCAAACCGCCGTTGTATCGTTTCGCGTTTAAACGTGGGAAAATGTCATCGCTGTAGGTTAGAGTCGGATCGAATCATTTTCCATTTCGAGTTTTTTTGTATTAAAAAAGTGCGAGAGGTTGCGAGTTCAAATCCCAGTGCAACCAAGCTGCCACTGCTGGGCCCTTAAGCAGTGCCCTCAACCCTCAACTGGATAAGGGCGCCCTGCTAATCTATGCTAGGAATCTGGGGGGGTCAGAGTGCAGGGACAGAATTAAGGGCCTTGATCAAGGACCCAACAGTGGCAGCTTGGCAGTGCTGACGCTTGAACCCCCTCCCGACTTTTCTCTTTCCCTCAGAAACCGGGGGCTCCATCCATAACGGATACTGAGAAGCAATTTAGCATGTTCTAATATGTCTGTTGATGCAATGTATCCTGTAAAGCTAAAGACTTTCTGGCCAATCAGAATCGAGGAGGGAGAGTTTGCGAATCAGGACGGAAAGGCGAACGGAGGAAGGAAGGGATCGTTTCGAAGATTGAGAAAATAGTTTTGTTATATTTAGAGTAAAAAGTCCAACTTACGGAAATAGAGTAGCATTACGAGAACACATTTGAAATGTTTCGCGAATAAAGTCGGAGCGTTACAGAATTAAAGTTGAAACGCTCTGCGAATAAAGTCGCAGCGTTACGGGGACGAACGTCGAAATGACTCAAATAAAGTCGAAACGATTTTCGAATAAAATCTTAGCAACGCGGGAATAAAGTCGGAATGACGAGAATGAAGCCTAAACACTTTTTTTATTTTTTTTACGTTTGGTGAAATCCTACTTTAGGTTAGGATTCAGCAAAACACAAATTCGTAGTTTTTCGCCGCGTCAGCGCATTCGAACTAGTTAGCGTACAATTTCGTTCTCGTAGGTTTGCCGATTCTTCTCAAAACATCACGACTTTATTCTCGTATTGCGCCGGGCTCGTCACGTGATCTTCGGTCGATTCTTTTTTGCGACGTGGCACTAAAACGAAAAGTAGGGACGAACCTAAAATAATAGGGAACGAACAAAAAAACGAGTCTTTTATCCAAATTTCAGATTCTTTCTTTATCTTTTTCTACACTTCAGGTCGATATGTGACCTGGAAAAAAAATAAAGAAAGAAAGGAACAAAAAAATACCCAGTTCAATGAGGCTTCTTAGCGATTCTGAATGCGTGCTCTGAGAAGGAGGACGGGACGGAGTGGAAAATTAAGGAAGGAGGGATGGGGTGGGATGAGATGATACGGCGCTCGCTTACACTTGCTGTAGCCAAAGCAGTTCTCAATGATACCCCTCAACCCCCACCACACTTCTCTCTCCACTTCTCTCTCTCTCTCTCTCTCTCTCTCTCTCTCTGTTTTTTGCTCCCTTTGCTCGCTCACACTCTCCCTCGGTCTTTAGTCGACTCCAGATGTGCGTTGGCTCCAGCGTGGCTGACATCGACGCTAAATCGCCATCTGAGGGCTCGTCAATCTGTGGGGTACTGACTGATCGAGCCCCAGCGCAGAAAAAAAAAAAAAAAAAAAAAAAAAAAACGCAGGCCAAGCGTGGGCCAAATGCCGCTGGCACAGAGGGTAAATTGGACAGGAAGGAGGAAAGAGAAAAAGACAAAGAGAAATCGCTATGAACGTTACTACGTCCATGGTTTTAGCAGCTACACCTCAATCTCAATTTGTGTTTTATTATCAGTAAAGTAAAGTAGCGTTTAAATGGATATTTTTCCAGATCAAGCGAAAAAAAACAACAAAAAAATGCCTAATCAGCATATCATCCCGAAATCGAAAAAATACTATGAGGAATAAAGCGTTTCCATAGTAACCCCCCCCCCCCCCCCCCCCTGCCAGATGATTTGGGACGGAAGGAGCCTCCAGTGTCAGAGTTTCGGAAAAGTGCGAGAGTTTTCTGACCCGCCGAACAAACGTAATGAGGAGCACGAGGATGTTTCCCGTAAGAAACGACGATGCTCGAAATCCCCCGACCACCCAAATAATGGACGTACCAAGAACGTTTTAGGGAGGCCAGGATTTTACGCGGAGAAGCCGTTCTTGAGCAACGGCGGGAAGAAGGTGAACTCAGTCGTGGCTCATGCGCCGCTGACGTCAAGAAGACCAACGGGAATTCGGCGAGCAGCGTGTTTGTTAAATGAGGGCATATTTATGAGAAGGGAAAGGAAACAGGAGGGAGGGAGCGATTGCTGCGTTGCGTAGGGACATTTTGCGGCCGTGTGTGTGGGTGGGTGTTGGGGGTGCAGGTAGCTAAGAGTTCTGATTTCATGAATGCGTCCGCTGTATCTTATTCGACTTTCTGTGGTTTCCATGAAGCTCTCGCTCGAACCGGGGGAGGAACAGAATGTAGGAGGAAAGTCTAACACACACACACACACACACACACACATCGAGACACACACTCAGATAAAACACACAAATACAGTTATTACAACAGAAGCACCAGTAAGAGAACTAAAAGGATCCACAGAGATTTACAGGAAGAGAATTGAGAGAATTGGAATTCGAGTGCAGGCGTGTGACGAAATCACTTTAGAATCAAAAGTAGCGCTTTTCCTAATCCCACTCACATCCAATCTCACCTCTCATCTGATCTCATTTAACTCCAATCTCACCTCTCATCTAATCTCAATTTTCACCTAATCTCGCTCAACATCAATCTCACCTCTCATCTAATCTCAACTCTCAACTAATCTCAGTTTTCATCTAATCTCACCTCTAATCGATTCTCACTCAACTCAAATTTCACCTCTCATTTTATCTCACAACTGGAATCTCACCTCTCATCTAATCTCACTCAACACCAATCTCACCTCTCATCTAATCTCACCTCTAATCGATTCTCATTCAATTAAAATTTCACCTCTTGTCCAATCTCACTCAACTTCAATCTCACCTCTTATCTAATCTTACATCTCATCTAATCTCACTCAACTCCAATCTCACCTCTTGTCTAACCTCACCTCTAATATAATTTTACTTAAATCAAATTTTACTTCTCATCTAATCTCACCTGTAATCTATTCTCACTCAACTCAAATTTCACCTTTCATCTAATCTCACTCAACTCCAATCTCACCTCTCGTCTAATCTCACCTCTTTTTTAATCTCACTCAACTCAAATCTCACCTTTCATCTAATCTCACTCAACTCCAATCTGACCTATCATCTAATCTCACCTCTAATATAATCTCACTCACCTCAAATATTACCTCTCATTTTATCTCACTCAATATCAATCTCACCTCTCATCTAATCTCACCTATAATCAATTCTCCCTTAACTCAAATTTCACCCCTCATCTAATCTCATTCCCTTCTCATCTAATCTCATTGACCTTTTGCCTAATCTCACTCACCTCAAATCTTACTTACCATCTAATCTCACCTCTAATCTAATTTTACTCAACTCTAATTTCACCTATTTTATCTCAATCCACTCTATTCTCACCTCTCATCTAATCTCACTTAACTCAAATCTCACCTTTCATCTAATCTCACTCAACTCTCACCGAATCTCACCTCAAATCTTACTTACGTGTAATCTCACACAACTCTAATCTCAACTCTCATCCAATCTCACTGAAGTTAAATCTGACCATCAAATCTCATTCAAATCTGATTTCAATTAACACCTAATTTCATCTCTAATCTTACTCAACTATAATCTCATTTACCTTAATATCACTTCTCACCTAGTTTCTCTCTCAAATCTAATCTCATTCGAATCTCATTTCACCTTTTGTCTAATCTCACATCTAATCTCACTCAATTAAATCTCACCATTTATCTAATATCGCTCAACTCTAATCTCACTCAAGTATAATCTCACTCTCACCTTCACTTCCACTCTAAACACACACACACACACACACACACACACACACACACACACACACACACACACACACACACACACACACACACACACACACACACAGCATTCCTAAGGCAGTTTTATAGTCTTCTATAATATTCTCTCAATATTATGTTCTGTTTGTCTTCTGTTCTGAAATAGCTAAATGTGTGTGTGTGTGTGTGTGTGTGTGTGTGTGTGTGTGTGTGTGTGTGTGTGTGTGTGTGTGTGTGTGTGTGTGTGAATACCAGCTGGAATATGTAAAACATTCTGGCATTGCATTATAAAAGCCTATGGAAATCTTATACACGATCGCAAGACTTTCATGCATGCGTGTGCATGTGTGTGCGTGTGTGTGTGTGTGTGTGTGTGTGTGTGTGTGTGTGTGTGTGTGTGTGTGTGTGTGTGTGTGTGTGTGTATGAGAGAGAAAGAAAGTGAGAGAGAAAAAAGAGAAAAACCAGTACAGGCGTCAGCAGCATGATTATTTTCACTGATCCATGTCTGTCTCCTCGGGGACGACTGATGCTGACATTGTGTGTGTGTGTGTGTGTGTGTGTGTGTGTGTGTGTGTGGGTGAGAATCGAATCTCCCAGTGACACACAATAATAACTTGCATATGCAGAAAGGGTGAAGAGGGGGGGACGAGCGAAAGCATTGAAAGAGGAAAACAGAACACGATGGTAAAAGTTACAAGAATTGGATGAAGGAGGGGAAAGTGGAGGATTGGGAAGGCGAGGGAAGGAATGGTGATGGAGGGAGGGAGAGAGAGAAAAAGAGAGAGAGAGAGGGAGGTAAAACACACAGCGGCTCCAGCGAGGCGGCGGGACTGGGCAGGTTGATGAATGTGCTGTGCTTCAGCATCGTTGCCACCCCTGAGTTCTCGAACCTTCACCACAATGACTTACAGTCTCCTGCCACCTCCACACGCCAGCCCCCGAGCCCTAATCTCTGCCTTCCCTCTCACTCTATCTCTGGAACACTGCACGTCTATCTGCTAAAAACGGTGTCTCAATTCTCCCATCTAATTGGTCGGAATGTTCTTTAATGGCCTGCTTGGAATAAAAATTGGTCGATTGGTTAAAAAGACAGCGTTCAAGAACCATGTATTTTGAGCCACGCCGCTTCCGAATGTTTTTTTGACCCTTGCAACATGTGATATGGCGGCTGAAATCTGATTGGATAGAAACTCCGACCTAAACAGACCCTGCAAGAAGTAGCGCAAGTAAAAGCAAAGCTGTTGGGATTCATTTGATGCATGTTAATGAATATCGAAAACCACTGATTCTGATTCGTTAGCGAGAAATCCGTCAAGGTTTTTTGTGCAGTAGCCCAACGTTCGCCTGACGAAACTGTAATGCGAGCGAAAAACCGCTGAGGGAAAAGTCACGAGCGAGAAAGTTCAACTTAACTACGTATGACCTGAAGCTAACATGCCGCTAAAGCGATATCGGCTAGCGACCCTGCGGCGATCTTCTGAGGCAAAACATTTAATAAAAACGCTCCCAAAACCGGAAAAACACTGTTTATGTGTTACGTGTTCACCGTTAGCTATGCTATCAATCTAGCTTGGACGCTAGGATGTTTGTCGTAGCCACTGATCTGGTTGCTGCGTCGCTACGTTTACAGTTTTTCCCACTCGCTTCGGAGCGTTTCTCAAAACTACTTGTTCAAACTTCATATGATTTAGATTAGATTAGTCAACTTTATTGTCATTGTGCATGTACAGAGCCAATGAAATGCAGTTAGCATCATTGAATGCAAAACGGGTTAAACCCTTTGTCATCATCTGTCATCTAAAATTTCTAATGTGACTTGAAATGTGAAGTGAACGGATCAACCAATGATCAACTAATTCTCTAAAATAGGTCAAAGGTGAAGCTTGTGAACCTTTTATCAACATTCACAGATGCCGAAACTGTGTGTCGATTTGCATATATTCAGGATGATTCTAGAACCGCTCTGAAGCGACCGGGAAAAAAATTTTTTATTATTGGTTACATTTGACTTTTTCTTCTGTTCTATACGTTAGCTTTAACTCGAGCTGACCCCGCTCGGCTTGGATCAAGGGGACGCTCCATGTTGATGGAGCTCTAACCGTGAATCGTAACCTGAGACGTGGTGGACAGGCGTTGAATCTTCTGCCCGTTACGCTGCACAAACACACAAAAAGCAGTAAAATCAATGAGTGCTTTGAGAGCAGGAGCAGCTCACTACCAACCCCCCAACCCCCTCCTCCTCCTCCACATCTCCACCCATCACATCACACCATCCCGCTGTCCTTTCCCTGACTTCCGGTCGCGTCTCCATCCCCTCACGCTGGGACATTCCTGAGCGTGCTCTGAAACACAGTCTTGTTGTGTAAAGGACTGGCAGACTCCAGCACATTTACAAGCGCAATCCTGAAACCCCCCGCAGAGAGTCGGTCTCCACCGCCTCGCTCCCAGGTGACTCATAAAACACTCTCGGTGCTCGCCCCAGACCGACCATTAACGCTTTCTAATTGCAGAGAAGTGGAGGCATCTGCGATCGAGGCTATTCCAATAATTGAGGCTAATTGAGGTTTTATATTGCGCGCTACGGCGATCGAGGGTGGATATGCAAGATGTGGATAATGAGCTCTTCGATACAAAAAGAGTCGAGTCTAGAAATTGAACCCTGAAGGAAACGATGGCTTGTAAACTGCGAAGCTAAAGTATGAGAAAAAAATTCTCAAAATTAGCATCTCTATCTATAAACTCCTCTGCTGGTAATTGGTTACATCCATGGTGATGTCACTCGGACATTTTTTGGGGGGGGATTTATTTTGAGCTTAGGAAATCTATTAAATGGACAGTACTTTGTTACTTTCCCTTACTGGTTCTAAGACTTTCTATCCCCTGGAGATCCCTTCAGCCCTCCTGGAGATTGTGGCTCCCCCCCTGCTTCAAGTATCCGGATTCTGGATGCCATTAGGATGTGTTGTCAATAGAACAGATACCCCAGGCCGGTTGTGTGATTCCAGATCTTGGCGAATGTTTTATATTTGATTAACTTCACCTATGACTATCCTTAGCCCCAGTCTGTTATTATATGTAAAGGATTAGATCCAGGAACTTTCGCCTTGTAAATGTAATTATAAAAATGCAATATGTGTGTGTAAGAAAGGGGAAGAAATTGAGCAAGTATACGCAACATGGCCCATTCTCTAGACACCCAGTAAAACATGTAAATCAGACATTGAATGATTCCTTTTATAGCCATCCAGTTAGACAGCCACAGAGCGACTGGCTGCGTTCCCAGGCTGCAGTGTTCATTTGGATTTTTCTACGCAACATCATCGACTATTTAAAGCGGAGAAGCTGTGAGGGCGACCTTTTATCGGCAAAAAGGGAACGCCGGCCAACACAAGCCCGTGCCAGTTTTGACTGGGTGTCTGCTGCTGAGGCTGTATTAAACTGGAGCACCACCCACGGCTAGGCTCTATGCTCCTTCTTCCTGTGGTCTTGGCAAAGGTATTTTACATAATAATGGAAAGGAATTGTGGAGAAAATAGTTGTCAGGAACAATATGCACAAATATCCGGTCAGAACAAGAGGGAATAAAAAAACGGTGACATGGTGAGGTGACATTTTTTCCATTCGTGAAACCTAATGCGATTATCTGAAAGGCAGATCAGTGGTTAAGGCATTGGACTTTGGCTTGGAAGGTTACAAGTTCAAATCCCAGCACCACAAAGTTGACACTGCTGGGCTTTTGACCAAGGCCCTTACCTCTTAGACAGCTCAGTTGGTTAAGGGGCATCTGCCCAATGGCATACATATACCACATATCGATTGCATGCTAGATCTTTTACTACATAACGACAATTATCGGAAATTCGTAAATACGTAAATTCACGTCCGAAATTTTTCGTGCTAGAAAGAATCCAAGGTTATAGCGAAAAGTTCGTCTACACGCCACTGCGATTTGGCAAAACGACCGCCTGCACAGCTCGCTACTTCTTTATGCAAACACCTGTACTTTTCTCAAATTCCTTATGCCCTCCAAAGTAAGCATTTGTGTCAGTGAACATCTCTGCCATCCGAACGACATGTCCTTTCATGATTTTTTGCAAACGAGATCGGTAAAATTTCTATTTAACTGTGTCTTGAATTGATGAATTGTGCAGATGAATCTTGAATGTCCCTAAGTGTATGGCATCCGATCAACCAATGATCAACTAGTTCTCTATACCCGGCCAAAAATTTCACTCTTCAATCACTGTAATCCAAACCATAATTTACATCAGTAAACACTGAACCTGTTAACTAATGCTGAGAACCAGTATAATATATCCTGATCAACATGACATTCTATGCAAATTCTATGCAATAAATTCAGTGAATGTACCAATTGTGCATCCACAATTGGTTCGAAGCGACGAGAAAGTGCTTTTGTGACCCGCACAAGTGACTCCGTAATGGCGGAGAAAAACCGTACCGTGGCTTGGACGGATCGGAACCGGTGGTGAAAAACAGAATTGCAAGAATGAGGTTGATAAGATCTAAGGAACTTTAACGCTATTGGGAGCGATCGGCCACTTGTCCTAGTGTGGAGATGGGTTTAGCCTGGAGTAGAACTGCTGTATGAGTCTTAATGCGAACCAGATGTTCAGCTTGTGTCCTCAGAACAAATGGGTCTATTGGGAAGCTGGGCTGAGTCTCAGGGGACATTCCTCACACGGCCTGAGCTGATTGGTCTGTGCTGAAACAACATGGCCAAGGTAAACGCTGATTTGTGTGTGTGTGTGTGTGTGTGTGTGTGTGTGTTTGTGAACCGGACTGGGGGAGGGTGCATCACTTTTGGACAGAGGAGCCTAAAATAAATCGTTTGGGCTAAAGGAGGAGCTTAGCTCATCCTCTAAGGAAAACAGAGGCTCTCGCAAGGGACTGACATGCGTGATGACTGTGGCGCCAGACGAGAGCCGACTGCGGCCTACTTTCTAGGGCTTCATGGGAAACGGGGAGCATCAGGCTAAGCCAAGCTTCTTTCCCACTGATGTCACACAGAGCTGCATGGTTTTTTTAGTTTTTATTTTTTTTGCCAGTGCATTGTTTTTACCGCTCGTATGCGGTTTCGATGCTATAATAAGCATAGCACCGCGAACGATACTCCATTTATTAAAGCAATATGTCAGGAAAGTCTACCGCCTCTAAACCAGCGCAGTCTGCTTTATTCAATATGTTGAAGACCATCTCTACGAGTTCAACATCATTATCGAGGTTACAAAGCGCTGAAACCGAAGACTCCTTCCATTTCTTTCCTTACTTCATTCTCTATGAGTCTCCATGAGAATGTCTTTAACATCAATGTGAGTCACAGACCGGCTAGTTTTTGCTTTTAGCAGTCCGTGAGCAAGTGATGTTTCTCAATTTTTTCTCATATGTGGTCCATTTTCTCCCCAAATAAGTAATGTATATGGGAGTGAGCAGTTCCGTTCAGAGAGCACTGAGCACTGAGGAAAGTCAAATAACATTTTTTTGTCTTCC
This sequence comes from Silurus lanzhouensis, assembly GCA_039877035.1. Classification (NCBI taxonomy): domain Eukaryota; kingdom Metazoa; phylum Chordata; class Actinopteri; order Siluriformes; family Siluridae; genus Silurus; species Silurus lanzhouensis. The sequence goes on along the minus strand of JBCEWE010000676.1, from coordinate 32,430 downwards.
TGTGTTTCTTGCAAAGGTTTTGATTGTGGATTAAATAGTTGTAGAGGGACAATATGCACGAATATCCGCTCGGCCAATCAAGGCGGAGCAGCACAACGCAGAAAATCATGCATCTAGAGCAAAATATTTTCAGCTCAGGTTAGATAAGGATGACTTTAAATATCAGAAACAAAAGGCGGGTGTAAAGAGCGATTATTCTGAATTGCAAATTACGTATTTGACGCATTTTTAAAAGGAGATCAGTGGTTAAAGCATTGGAAGGTTGTGAGTTGGGATCTTAGCACCGAGGCCAGCGAGGCCCTTGACCCTGGAGAACGACGTCTGCCAAATGGCGTGCTGCTAAATTAGAAATGGACTTTTGGAAACAGGTACGAATTTAGAAATCAAGTCGAGACATCATACATCTTACGTTTATTTATTTATTTTTTTAACAACCACGATGTCTAGGGGTCGACCGTCCTCTTAAACAGCAAACCGGCCTGAACATAAAATTCAGCCCTGCAACTGTATTGAGAAGCAAATCACAATCACTTGGACTTCATCAAAGAGAATTCTTGCAATTTCCTGGCTGTGTCCCCCCGCAGCTCCACCTGCACCGCTGTCGTATTATTGGCCCGATTACAGCGCTCGCTATTAGAGCTGAGTGATCAGCACAAGGCTTTTCCGTGTCCAATGCCACATCCGGTGGCCGCCGGACGCTCGCCGCTACAAAGCGACGGTCTAAATCGAGAAAGCGCCGCACCAAGCACAATAGGTGGAAAGCAGGAGCGTGGCAAGTTTTTCCTCTGTCCATGGGGGGTGGAGGGCCCTGTTTTTGTAAGCATTCGCATCCTGTGAAAGTCCCCTCGTCCAGACAGGGACCTTCACCTGCCCATCAGGACGCAATCAAATGGATGCTGATCTCGAAGCCGTTTTCTTTTACCCCAACTCTGACTGCGCTCAGAAAATCACAGCCCTCACCCCGAGGGCCTGTACCGGCTCTCTTTCGCTCTCTCTCTCTTTCTCGCTTACTCTCTCTTTCCTCCATCCCTCCCACCCTCCCTCCCTCTTCCCTGGGCTGCTCATTTGACTGGCGCCAGTGCTCAATGGGGCCTGCACTTTGATTATTTGTGTTAACAGTTAATTTAGCACCACAGACACATGTGCCAAAGTTGCCTCCGCTTCCCAATGTATCACCAACAAATGTGACTTTTATGAGTTTTTTTTTTTTTTTTTTGCAAAGAAACCCAGACTTCACTCACACACACACACGCACTCATTTTCCCTCCCGCTGGCGTCGTTCTAAGCCTCTGCTGACCGACAGCCTCCGCAAACACCGACCGATCCCCCCCTCACACCCCCTTCCCCATACACAGAACCTTAATCTTTTCCACATCTTGCATGAGGGAGTTATTTTGGTCTGCTCTGTTCTTAGTGTTTGAATTATCAGGGATACATTTCATGTCAGAGAGCTTGCAGCGCTGCAGAGGAACTCGTATCCCTGGTGCCCACACGCTCACGAGTAATCGGAGGAAAATCTCGCCTCGTTTGCCTTCACGGCGAGACGTCGGAAAACGGGATTCGGATATCTCGCAAAAAACGTGACGAACGCGAACCGTGAGGCGATTGCATAAATGTCGAAACAACACAACAACGACACCAAACATACACACACACACTTTGTGATTATCCATGTGTGATGCTTTTAGGATTCTGTAAGCCAGAGAGAGAGAGAGAAAGGGGGAGACATTAATGAGAAAATGGCTTTGGCGTCTTGTCGTCTCATGCACTGTATTTTCACGAAAGGCAATCCCAGCATGCTTTGCGGTGCCAGCTATAATGATGCTTGTCGTCAGCGGTCGGATAAAAGCCTGATGGAAGCGGACCTTTTTTTTTTTTTATGTACATTTACATTTATATACATATCTGCCCCGAATTTTCCAAGATGGCCGATGTCATAGTGTCCTAGGTGTTTTTTTTTTTTTGTCTGTTTGTTAACTGAGATCCTAAATCCAGCGGTCCCTCTGTGGACACAGTGGCATTGGTCATGGTGAAGATGGCCAGAGCGTACAGGATGTAGGACAATACAGGGAAGGAAAGAGGAGGCAGCTCTGCAGCGCTGGGCAAGGTGAACCTGTCAACCTGCAACGCCCCGACATTGACTCTGCAGCCAAAACCGGTGTGAAATGAAACGTCTATCTGAGCTGCACCGAATCCCCAAGTGCTATTTTTCCCGAGAAAATCAACAACGAAAATGAATCCGTTATTCAAATGAATACATTTACTTTCCATTAAATATTCATTCAATATTCATAAAAAAATCTTTTTTTAAGTCTAACACTGGACAGCTGTGGGGTGAGTGCTTGAACCCTCGTTCATGCATATTTTTTTCAATGAATTGTGAAATTACCGGACATACCATTTCAAGGGTTCTCATGAAGAAGAGAGAGC
>JBCEWE010000676.1:0-27500 GCA_039877035.1 Silurus lanzhouensis | reverse complement strand
TTATAGGACGTGTTTTCTCGCATATTTACGTTAAGATTCACAAAATTCCTATGAGTCACTTTAGAGCTTTAGGAAACACCGCCATCTGGTGGCGAAGAAAGTGTAACGGAAAAAAAATCTAAACCTTAACTTTCGTAACTGTTTATTAATTGTGGAATTATTTTCGAAAAATGAGAACACACACACACACACACACACACACACACAACACACACACACACGTTCTTACATATAATTGTATCAAAAATATAAGAAAACATTCTATAAGTAAATAATTTTATAGATCTTATTTTCCTGCTCCTCCGAAACAGTTTTCGCGAAAAAAAAAAAAAAAAGAAAAAAGACACGTGAAATTTCACCAAAAATATCAGCTGTTGTGTAACAAAAAAATCAACAAAACAACAACAACAACAACAAAAAACAAAAAATAGAACAATATAATTTTTTCATTTCACTTTTGCTCCACCAGATGGCGATGTTTCTTTCGAGTGACTTCTTGGCAGTTCGGATAAACTTTTTGGAAATAAGCAGGAACAAATATTCTCACATCACAGCTCATTTGCATATCCTAATTAATATGCTAATATTTGGGCTATGTCCCATCATTTCCTCATTTGCTTTTTTTTTTTTATTTTAGCCATTAATTGTTACTTTTAATGACTGGACATTTTGTCTGCTGCAACTCATGAATATTCAGAGAATTCATATTCCACCACAGATCTTCTTCATCTTTCTTCACCCTTCTGTCCTTCTTTGATGCTTCAACCCAGAGATGCCCAAACTAGGAAACAGTGAGACAGTCAGTGAGACAGAAGTGAGACAGTGACTTCCTCCATATTCCCTGTGAATGTGTGGAACTCTGAGTCAGATGGTGACTCATGTCATGTAGAACAAAACGAGAATCTGGTGGAACATCCTTCAAATCTTGTAGGTTCTTGTAGCCGACGCTTAAGACTTGAATCTTGGAAACACTGTTCTGATCTCATAGCCTTTATAAAGTGTGATATGTTGCCAGATATATGATATACAGGTATTATTTATGCAGCATGGAGAAGACAGGATGGATTTATATAAACTGTGCAAAATCGAATGATGCTGAATTTTTTTGGGGACAAATCATTCGAAGGAACTTCACCTACAAAGACTTTTTTCCCCCTGGTTATAAAAATAATCCATAAAAAATTGAGTCAATTGACTACATCTCAGGTAAGAGGATATGGATCAGGTCTGACTCCACCTTCTGGATGTTGGCTCCACCCCTGGAGATTTTCAGGTAGGAGGATATGGATCAGGTCCGACTCCATCTCCTGGAAGTTGGGTCCACATCTGGACAATCCATTCGACTTTGTCTCAAGTAGGAGGATATGGATCAGGTCCAACTCCAGTTAGATATTTGACTCGAACCACTGCACACTTGGCTTGAATACGTCTCCAGTAGGAGAAGCTGGAGAAGGAGAAGCAGGAGAAGGAGAAGCTGGAGAAGGAGAAGCAGGAGAAGGTTCGCCCTCTGCACTTTATGTTCAGCAAGGATGGGTTTTGGTTGCTAAATTTCGCCATTAATTAAAAAAAAAAATATATATATATATATATACATTGCACAAAGATTTCGGACCGAGCGCGCGCGCGCGCGTGTGTGCGTGTCGGCGTGCGTGCGCCCCGCGCGTGCGTGTGTGTGTGTGTGCGTGCGTAGCTCCGCTTCCGCAATCGGGAGCAGCAGCGAACGCGTCTCGTTCTCGGCGCGCAAACCGCGAGAGATTGTCCCCCTGAACATCTCGAGAGAAGGACGGCGAGGACGCGAACCTTCTCCTGCTCCTGCTCCTCCTCCTGATGTGGTGGGGGTAGAGGACGCACGCGCGCGCGCATTACTGCGGAGAATGCTGTCCGATGTTGCGTTGGGGAGAGGGATGGTGAGAGGGGGGGTGAGAGGGGGGGGGATCACAACAACCGCTACCGGCCCGTTAATGTCCACTGTGTCCACGGATGAGACGCAGACCACGCGCTTCCGTGTAGCCTCGTGATGGAGAATGTCTGAGGATTTCGGTGCGTCATTGCGGATTGGACCGTGCCGTAGTGTCCGCGTGCATCTCCTCCGTGTGCGTGCGTGCGTGCGTGCGTGTGTGTGTGTGTGTCATGGGCTGAGACGAGCCAACGAAGAGGGATCGAAGGAACCAAATTAGCACCTGTTAACCGAATTGGTAAGCATTGCCTGTGCGCGCGCGCGCGCGCGCGTGTGTGTGTGTGTGTGTGTGATCAATCTGCGATTTGTGCACGGAGACACATGCACGCGCAGCTTCCATACACCCATGGTACAGAAAGAGAAGGAGGAGAAAACCCTTTTGGTTTGCGTGTGCGTGCGTAATGTGTGTGTGTGTGTGTGTGTGTGTGTGTGTGCGGGTTGTGGACGGGAGGGAAAGGGGGGGGGGGGTTTATGGCCAAAGAGAGCAGTGCAAAGAGACCGAGAGAGGATTAGTCATGCTGTCAATCAAATCTGTGTGAAAGAAGGAAAAAAAAAAGGATGCAGGTACTAATAAAAGGACAAAAAATAAATGCCACTGGAACTTTTTAGTGGCCTTCGTTCCTTCACTTCTGGGGACCGGCATGCGTTCGATGCCTACCCTAACAAAAAGAGGTTGTAGGTCAAATATGTAAACATAAATCGTGCTTCATGAAGAATTATTGCTATGGACTTGACATCCTTTTATCATTCTTCTCATTTGTTTTCTGTCGGAAAAAAGTCCGGAAAGTTCCTGAAGCTCTCGGGTCGTCTGGGAACTCGTACATGTATTTATACGTACACACAGATACAAAAACACATTGATTAAGAAAGACAGACAGGAAGGAGTGTTCATAAACTGAAGGGCTGAATATGTGTTTTCACACACACACACACACACACACACACACACACACACACACACACACACACACACACACACACACACACACACATTATCTGATTGGGCAGATGGTGTGGCTTTTTAACAGGATCGAGTCCAAAAGAATGCAGTATGACTAAAAGTGGTCAATATCTAATTACTTTATACCACGACGAGTGTTTGCGAATCGGTCAATGGTCCTGGCTCGGTTTCAGACAAACAGCTCCAACATTCCAGAGAATAAATCAAATCTGCCTTCTGACTTCTTAGATAAAAGTTTTCACCAGAAAAACAGTGTTTCTTGGCATCGACTGTAGGTGGATTATAATTTATGTCCTTGTCTTATATTGTGGATGATGGTGCCGAAAAGATATTGTGGATAATATTCTATTGTCGATAAGAATATTTTGTAGATGAAAGAATATTGTAAATGATAATATAATGTAGATAAGATTATTGTAGGTTATAGTATATTGTAAGTTTAGTATATTGTAGATGGTAGTATATTGTAACTAATACTATATTTGAGGTTCTAGTATAATGTAGATAATAGTATACTGTTGGTGATAGTATATAGTAGATGAAAGTATATTATAGATGATGGAATATTGTAGGTAACAATACATTGTAGATGCTAGTATATTGTAGGTAATAATATATTGTAAATGAGAGTGTATCATAAATGATAGTGTATTGTAGATGAAATTCTATTTTAGATCTGAGTATATTGTGAATGAAAGTATATTGTAGGTTAAAGTCTATTGTAGCTGATAGTATAATGTAGGTTATAGTCTATTGTAGGTTATATTATATTGTAGATAAAAGTCTATTGTAGATGATAGTATATTGTAGATGATAGTATATTGTAGATGAAAGTATATTGTAGGTTATAGTATATTGTAGATGAAAGTATATTGTAGGTTATAGTATATTGTAGGTTATAGTATATTGTAGGTTATAGTCTATTGTAGGTTATATTATATTGTAGATAAAGTTATTGTAATGATAGTATATGTAGATATAGTATATTGTAGATGAAAGTATATTGTATTATATTGTAGATGAAGTATATTGTGTTATAGTATATTGTAGGTTATAGTATATTGTAGATGAAAGTATATTGTAGGTTATAGTATATTGTAGATGAAAGTATATTGTAGGTTATTATATTGTAGATAGTATTGTAGGTTTATTTTTGATAGTATATTGTAGGTTATAGTATATTGTAGATGAAAGTATAATGTAGGTTATAGTATATTGTAGATGAAAGTATAATGTAGGTTATAGTATATTGTAGATGATAGTATATTGTAGATGAAAGTATATTGTAGGTTATAGTATATTGTAGATGAAAGTATAATGTAGGTTATAGTATATTGTAGATGATAGTATATTGTAGATGAAGTATATGTAGGTTATATATATTGTAGATGAAAGTATATTGTAGGTTATAGTATATTGTAGGTTATTATATTGTAGATGAAAGTATATTGTAGGTTATATTATATTGTAGATGAAAGTATATTGTAGGTTATAGTATATTGTAGATGATAGTATATTGTAGGTTATAGTATATTGTAGATGAAAGTATAATGTAGGTTATAGTATATTGTAGATGATAGTATATTGTAGGTTATAGTATATTGTAGATGAAAGTATATTGTAGGTTATAGTATATTGTAGATGATAGTATAATGTAGGTTATAGTATATTGTAGATGAAAGTATATTGTAGGTTATAGTATATTGTAGATGATAGTATAATGTAGGTTATATTATATTGTAGATGAAAGTATATTGTAGGTTATAGTATATTGTAGATGAAAGTATATTGTAGGTTATAGTATATTGTAGGTTATAGTATATTGTAGATGAAAGTATATTGTAGGTTATAGTATATTGTAGATGAAAGTATATTGTAGGTTATAGTATATTGTAGATGAAAGTATATTGTAGGTTATAGTATATTGTAGATAGTATAATGTAGGTTATAGTATATTGTAGATGAAAGTATATTGTAGGTTATAGTATATTGTAGATGATAGTATAATGTAGGTTATATTATATTGTAGATGAAAGTATATTGTAGGTTATAGTATATTGTAGATGAAAGTATATTGTAGGTTATAGTATATTGTAGGTTATAGTATATTGTAGATGAAAGTATATTGTAGGTTATAGTATATTGTAGATGATAGTATAATGTAGGTTATATTATATTGTAGATGAAAGTATATTGTAGGTTATAGTATATTGTAGATGAAAGTATATTGTAGGTTATAGTATAATGTAGGTTATAGTATATTGTAGGTTATAGTATATTGTAGATGAAAGTATATTGTAGGTTATAGTATATTGTAGATGATAGTATAATGTAGGTTATAGTATATTGTAGGTTATAGTATATTGTAGATGAAAGTATAATGTAGGTTATAGTATATTGTAGATGATAGTATAATGTAGGTTGTAGTATATTGTAGGTTATAGTATATTGTAGGTTATAGTATATTGTAGATGATAGTATAATGTAGGTTATATTATATTGTAGATGAAAGTATATTGTAGGTTATAGTATATTGTAGATGATAGTATAATGTAGGTTATAGTATATTGTAGATGATAGTATAATGTAGGTTATAGTATATTGTAGATGAAAGTATATTGTAGGTTATAGTATATTGTAGATGAAAGTATATTGTAGGTTATAGTATATTGTAGATGAAAGTATATTGTAGGTTATAGTATATTGTAGATGATAGTATAATGTAGGTTATATTATATTGTAGATGAAAGTATATTGTAGGTTATAGTATATTGTAGATGATAGTATATTGTAGGTTATATTATATTGTAGATGAAAGTATATTGTAGGTTATAGTATATTGTAGATGATAGTATAATGTAGGTTATAGTATATTGTAGATGATAGTATAATGTAGGTTATAGTATATTGTAGATGAAAGTATATTGTAGGTTATAGTATATTGTAGATGAAGTATATTGTAGTTAGTATATTGTAGATGAAAGTATATTGTAGGTTATAGTATATTGTAGATGATAGTATAATGTAGGTTATATTATATTGTAGATGAAAGTATATTGTAGGTTATAGTATATTGTAGATGATAGTATAATGTAGGTTATAGTATATTGTAGATGAAAGTATATTGTAGGTTATAGTATATTGTAGATGAAAGTATATTGTAGGTTATAGTATATTGTAGATGATAGTATAATGTAGGTTATAGTATATTGTAGATGAAAGTATATTGTAGGTTATAGTATATTGTAGATGATAGTATAATGTAGGTTATATTATATTGTAGATGAAAGTATATTGTAGGTTATAGTATATTGTAGGTTATAGTATATTGTAGATGAAAGTATATTGTAGGTTATAGTATATTGTAGATGATAGTATATTGTAGGTTATAGTATATTGTAGATTAAAGTATATTGTAGGTTATAGTATATTGTAGATGATAGTATAATGTAGGTTATAGTATATTGTAGATGATAGTATATTGTAGGTTATAGTATATTGTAGATTAAAGTATATTGTAGGTTATAGTATATTGTAGATGATAGTATAATGTAGGTTATAGTATATTGTAGGTTATAGTATATTGTAGATGATAGTATATTGTAGGTTATAGTATATTGTAGATGATAGTATATTGTAGGTTATAGTATATTGTAGGTTATAGTATATTGTAAATGAAAGTATATTGTAGGTTATATTATATTGTAGATAAAAGTCTATTGTAGATGATAGTATATTGTAGGTTATATTATATTGTAGATAAAAGTCTATTGTAGGTTATAGTATATTGTAGATGATAGTATAATGTAGGTTATAGTATATTGTAGGTTATAGTATATTGTAGATTAAAGTCTATTGTAGGTTATAGTATATTGTAGATGATAGTATAATGTAGGTTATAGTATATTGTAGGTTATAGTATATTGTAGATGATAGTATATTGTAGGTTATAGTATATTGTAGATGATAGTATATTGTAGGTTATAGTATATTGTAGGTTATAGTATATTGTAGATGATATTATATTGTAGGTTATATTATATTGTAGATGAAATTATATTGTAGGATAAAGTATACTGTAGGTTATAGTATATTGTAGCTGATAGTATAATGTAGGTTATAGTATATTGTAGGTTATAGTATATTGTAGATGATAGTATATTTTAGGTTATAGTATATTGTAGATGAAAGTATATTGTAGGTTATATTATATTGTAGATGATAGTATATTGTAGGTTATAGTATATTGTAGATAAACGTCTATTGTAGATGATAGTATAATGTAGGTTATAGTATAATGTAGGTTATAGTATATTGTGGATGAAAGTATTATATAGATGATAGTATATTGTAGATAAAATTATATTGTAGATGAAAGTATATTGTAGGTTATAGAATATTGTAGATGATAGTGAAGGCAGTGGAGGGGTGCTGTTGCAGGAAGAAGAGGTGGTGAAGGTGGGGGAGTTCAGGTACCTGGAGTCAACAGTGCAATGTAATGGAGAGTGTGTTAGAGAAGTGAAGAAAAGAGTGCAGGCAGGGTGGAGTGGGGGGAGAATAGTGATAGCAGGAGTGATTTGTGATAGAAGAGTATCTGTGAGAGTGAAAGGGAAAGTTAATAGGACTGTGGTGAGACCTGAGATGTTGTATGGTTTAGAGACAGTGGCATTGAGTAAAAGACAGGCAGCGGAGCTGGAGGTAGCAGAGCTGAAGATGTTGAGGTTTTTGAGACGTCAATGGACAGGATTAGAATCGAGTTTATTAGAGGGACTGTGAATGTAGGATGTTTTGGGGACAAGTTGAGGAAGGCTGGATTGAGATGGTTTGGACATGTGCAGAGGAGAGACATGGGGTATATCGATAGGAGAATGCTGAGGATTTTTGCCACCACAAAGGAGGAAAAGAGGAAGGCCAAAAAGGAGGTTCATGGATGTGGTGAATGAAGACATGCAGTTAGTTGGTGTGAAAGAGGCAGATGTAGAGGACAGCGTTGTATGGAGACAGATGATCCGCTGTGGCTCCCCTAATGGAAGCAGCCGAAAGAAGAAGAAGTAGAAGTATCCATTATATTTTGATAGTATATTGAAAATGAAAACATATTGTAGATAAAAGTCAATTGTAGATGAAATTATTATTTAGATGTACATCATCTACAATACACATTATCTATACTGTAACACTTTCACACATTCTAGGTCTAGAGTATTCTAGATTTCTCACAGTAAAGCACAGTATTTCCGTAAAACCGAGTAGATCTCGAGTAAATTTAGCTGAGGTTGAGAAACAGAGCCAGAATTACTGGTAGGGGGATTTATCAGTTTAGGTTACATCTACTTTGGGTCAGATTCCAGATCCAGATAATGGCATTGTGTAAAACTCGTAAAACTTAATACGTGTCCTCTAGATGATTGTGTTTCTCTTTTTATTTCCTAAGAACGTTTTATCTCTGACACCCCCCCGTGGGTGTTTTATAGATATTTGGGGCCAAAGTGATTGGTAATGTATGCTTTCTCATTTCGCTTGGACCAACACACATACACACACACACAGGGTTCTGTATAAATATTCATAACAATACTCATCAAAAACAGGCCCACACCCGCCTCGCTGTATCTTATTATGTTCCCTAATAAGCACCATTTAATTCGCTTGTCAACAAAATTTATTGCGTTTTTAATTTTTCCCTCTGTTACCACTGGGAGTCGAGCGCGTTTGCTGGTAAGCGGCCGGCAGTCCAATATCAAATATCGGTCTGGTTTTCATTACCATGCCTCTTGTTTCTTTTGGGGGTCTCTACTTGTTTTATTTATCCACCGCTAGAATAATAAAGGGGTGGGTGAACTGTTTCTGGATGATTTGTTCAGGCGCCCTGACACTCGAAATTGAGTTCAGGTGCACCTCGGTTCCACTGATCATCTTTGAGATGTTTCTACAACTTAATTGGAGTCCACTTGTGGTAAATTTAGTTTGTTGGACAAGATTTGAAAAGGCACACACCTGTTTATATAGGGTCCCACAGTCAGCAATGCATGTCAGAGCACAAAACCAAGCCATGAAGTCCAAGGAATTGTGTGTAGACCTCTGAGAAGGGATTGTATCGAGGCGCAGATCTGGGAAAGGGGACAGCCAAATTTCTGCAGAATTGAAGGTCCTACTGAGCACAGTGGCCTCCATCATCGATAAATGGAAGAAGGTTGGAACCACCAGGACTCCTAGAGAGAGCCACCGGGCCAAACTGAGCGATCGGGGAGAGAAGGGCCAAGGACCCGATGGTCACTCTGAAAGAGCTCCAGCGTTTCTCTGTGGAAAGAGGAGAACAACAATCTCTGCATCACTGCAGCAATCAGGCCTGTATGGTAGAGTGGTCAGACAGAATTCACTCTTCAGTAAAAGTCACATGACGGCACACCTGGAGTCAGGAAAAGGCACCTGAAGGACTCTCAGACCATGAGAAACAAAAATTTAACTGTTTGGCCTGAATTCCAAGCTTCATGTTTGGAGGAAACCAGGCACCACTCATCACCTGGCCAATACATCCCTACAGTGAAGCGTGGTGGTGGCAGCATCATGCTGTGAGGATGTTTTTCAGGAAAAACTGGGAGAATAGTCAGGACGTAGGAAAGATGAATGCAGCAATCCTTGATGAAAACCTGCTCCAGAGCGGTTTGGACCTCAGACTGGGCTGACGGTTCCTCTTCCAACAGGACAACGGCCCTGGGCACACAGGACGCCTCTGTAAATGTCATTGAGTGGCCCAGCCTGAGCTGAGACTTGAACCCGATTGAACATCTCTGGAGAGATCTGAAAATGGCTATGCACAGATGCTCCCCATCCAACCTGAGAGGTCCTGCAAAGAAGAATGGGAGAAACTGCCTGAAAATAGGTGTGCCAAGCTTGTAGCATCAAACTCAAAAAGACTTGGGGCTGGAATTTGTGCCAAAGTATCTTCAACAAAGTATTGAGCAAGTTACTTGAATTTTTAATAAATTTGCAAAGATTTCAAACAAACTTCTTCAGCGTTGTCATTATGGAGTATTGTTTGTAGAATTTTGAGGAAGATAGTGAACTTAATCTATTTTGAAATAAGGCTGAAGCGCTGTGAATACTTTTCCCGGATGCACTGTACATACATTTCAATATTCCCATAGGCAGCAGTGGCGACTCTGTTCCAAATATAGCTATAGTATAGTGTGTAAATGTGTCAAATAAAGATTTATTCTTTTTTTCTACAGGGAACCAAAAGAAGGTTAGAATAACTAAAGGTAAAAGAGTGCAAAGGTCAAAGCATTAATAAACTCTAATGTGCCATGTGGAACTAGGTAACCAGTTCTAAACAAAGCAGCAGGTAGACTGTTGGGATGCTTTATTACCTGGAGGGCAATGGCACTGGAGCAACTTCCTGAACTAAGGCCATGTCCACACTGATATGTTTTTGTTTGAAAGAACATATTTTCCTCTCCGTTTTGGCCCTCCATTCACACTGAGATGGCGTTATAGCATAAACATGAGGATGGGGACAGGTTTCCTTTAAAGTCTGGTTCCTCTCAAGGTTTCTTTCTTATACTATCTCAGGAGGTTTTTCTTGCCACTTGCTTGCTCATCTCCATGAAGCTGCTTGGGGACAGCGCTCCACAAATCAACCCGAATTGCATTGCGTTGCGTCAAATCATATAATATAGATTTTACAGTATACGATCATGTAAAGAAAATCCATCAGAGCCTTGCTTATTATACCGCACGGGGAACGTTCGATACGCCCGACGTAACATGAGCGTTTTTCAACTCCATTAAACAGTTTACAAGAAAAAAAAACATTTTGCCGGGTTGTGAAACTCATCAGTGAAAACTCAAGTCTTAATAATGTGCCAGTAATGATTCCAGCACTCTCGCACCAAGAGGATTGATTTCTTCAAAATTCTCAGTAATCCGCTTTTCAGTCTTTCAGAAGAATGGCCTGAAAAATGCGAATACTTACAAATGTTACTTTGCTAGCTCTGAAATGCTAAAACCAATTATGCTTTTTGTGAAACAGTTTTTCTTCGCTTATCTCAGATTATTAGGAAGATGGGGTCAGAGCGCAAAGTTGATGCATCACCCCTGGACAATAAAGGGTTAAGGGCCTTGTTCAAGGGCCCAACAGTGGTAGATTGGCAGTGCTGGGACTCAAACACTATCCTTCCAATCAGAAATACAGAGCCTTAACCATTGAGCCCCCACTGCCATCAATGATGCAGTGATACTCACTCATTATTCTTTTTGAGGTTACCATGGTTACAGCCTGTAGACATGACCGAAGCTAGGTCTCAGTGAGATATTTTAACCATTTAGACGCCTATGACGACATATTTTTATCGTTTTAAGTGATTTTTTATTTATTTAAACATAACGCGGCTTTAAAACAAGCCCCATGTCACGTGTGATTGCATATAAATATGCATAGCGGTACTGCTATGAATATTAATGAACAGTTGTTAAACACAGTGTCGAGCTCTGTTCCAGAGTCTCAGAAAATGGATCGTTCGTTACTTATGCAGCTGTGGTTGTCTGAATCATCTCAACATCTGGGACAGACTGAAGTCTTTTATCAAATCTGCCATTTGCTTTGGGGGAGTTTTTAATATCCTGGTAGACGCGATGTTTTCTGAGCCTATTCTTAATTATATTGGGATGCCGGGTCAAGTCCGCGCACCATGGAAACACATTTAATCAGATTCAGCCAACCATCCATTCATCCATATGTGGACACATGGAACAGCATGCATAACTCAACACATATAACTTCAGCTCTGGACATGGAAGGAGTTTCAATACTCATTTGAGCAGCTTCTTCTAGTCTGAGGGAAGTTGTCCGGATTTCACAAAAAGGTCAAGAATACCCGTTCCTTGGATAGCCTCTTTAAGGGACAGGGGAAAGTGGAATCTTTAGGATGTTTCTAGCCCAGAGACAGAAAATAATTGGAGGGGGTAATGATCAGCGAATGTGTGAGTGGATGGGGGGAGTCCTTAGCTGTGACTTTCCTGGTGGATGAATGAAGAGTGCATCTAAGACCTCCATCTCTGTTGAGAGAAGGATTTTTTACCCTGACAAAGATGGCCTAGTCTTTTCTGTCCAAGATGTGGACCTACTTTGAAGGTACAAGGCTGGTTCTGGTCCTGTGTTGTTGCTTCTTCTGTGTTGGTAGATCCTCTAATGTAGTGGTTGTTTTGTCTCTCCAATGTAGAGCTCTGGACACTCATGCCTGCACTGGACATAGCTCTTTTTGTGTTTTGGGGTGGGCAAGTCTCTGTCTAAGTGTAGCGGTGGGTTTCAAGTGAACTTGTATGTAGTGCTTTCCAAAAATCCTCTGGACATGTAAGGGAAGACCAGATTTTTCTGTTGGTTCTGGGTTTCAGTTCCTTCTTGTCCTTCTTTTAGAAGCTTTCTTGTTAAAAAACTACTCAGGATATCCTCAGGATAGACCTGGGAACCTGATACACCTCCTGATACTTGTAGTTCAGGCAATCTTCCTTTATAAAACTCTCCCAAACCTGGTCTAGATGTGGGAACTCTGTGTTTATGTAAATGTTTATGAACTTTTTGTTATGCCCCAGCAGATCCCAGATCTAATTCTAGGTCCAATCCCAGGATGTTGCAAATGTGCCAAGGATTCTGGAAATGTTCAACAAGCTTTTCTTGTGTCTCCAGCAGTTGTCCGGAGGGCTGAGAGACATGTGAAAGATCATCTTCAGCCAAACGGGATCGGCAAAGCTCACATTATGTGACTCCTCACACATCATGATATCCCTCATGGATTAATATCCATGCTCACCGTGCTGTGGATTCTTCTGTGGAGGTAAATCCGAACCGTCTTCCATTCCATTGACTTTCTGAGGCATCGGGACAATCATTTATTTTGTTCCATTTTCTCTTTAAGTGTATTCCCCCAGACATTGGCACATGGATTTCAAGACTTCGAAAGAAGAGGTAACAGATTCTTCTGTTTATAATGTTTACTCAGGAAAGTAATATGCTGAGGAAATTGCATTTATGTATTAAAAATTATTTTTATAATTGTTAGGTTGTCCAATTACTTTTGCACCTGTTGTGGTGGTCTCCAGAGGCAAAATGACAGAAAGTGCACAGATGTCCAAATCCTAAATGTGTATCAGATGGTGTGCAGGAAGTTCACACAGCCTACAATGCTAATCCTAACCTATGACCCTAATACTAAAACCCTAAGACTAAACTCTAATCCCAACCTTAAACCCAATTCTAAATTCTAATCCTAATTCTAAACCCTAAACCCCTAATGCTAAATTTAAACCCTAACCCTAAATCTTATACCGTATCCCTAAATCTAAAACCTAACCTGAAACCTTGAATCTAAACCCTAACTCCTAACCATGAATCTGAAAACTAACCCCTAACTATAAATCTAAACTCTAAACCTATAAACCTTTTCCTAACTCCTAATCCCTAATCATTAACCCAAATCAGTGACCCTACCCCCAAACCCTGAATCTGAATCCTAACCCAAACCTTAATCCTTAACCCTAAACCAAAAGGTAAACTCTAAATCACTGCTAAAAAACCCTATATCTAAACCCTATCCCTAAATCTACACCCTAACCCGTAGCCCTAAACCTTAACCGTAAATTTAAACCCCATTCCTAAATCTAAAACCTAACCTGAAACCTTAAATCTAATCTTTAACTCCTAACCTGAATCCAAACCCTAACTCCTAATCTAAATCTAAACTCTTAACCTCTAAACCTATCCCTAACTCCTAATCCCAAATCAAAATCCTAACCCTAATCATTAACCCAGTGACCCTACCCCAAACCCTAAATCTAAACCCAAACCCCATATTTAAACCCTATCCCCAAATCTACACCCTAACTCGTAGCCCTAAACCTTAACCCTAAATTTAAACCCCATTCCTAAATCTAAAACCTAATCCCTAATCGCTAAACCTAAATCTAACCCTAGATACACTATAGAGGTATAGGGGGAATGGAAGGAGAGACGCTTCCTAAACACCTTCTTCTGAGCTGCATTTAAATAAGTGATGAACAAAAAGTGATACTTAACTGAAACAAGCAAAAACTCAGAACCAAGCTTTCATGTCACGTTGTCCCCCACATGTTGTCATCCATAGCAACAAAACAACCAACATGACAACAAAACTTGTTTATGTTTAGCAAAGGCTTAGTAAATAGCATAGCTATGTTAGCAGGTAGCATTGTAGCATTTCAATGACTAGCTAAAGCCTGCTGGATCTGAAACATTTCATCTCATTCGAAACAAATTGTACTTTTTAAAACATTGATAGAATAAAGAACTGTAGAAGATCGAAATCAGACACATGAACATATGTTTGCCTTGGAACAGTTGAGAATTTTCGTGGCTTTAATCAGTCGTGAAAATGACAGATGTATTTGTGTTCCTTCTGCTCGCAGACAAAGACGGGGATTTTTCTACTGCAAGATGGTAACGAAGAGCCCTTCAACATCCGACTTCACTTGTCCAAAGACATTCTAACCATACAAGAGCAGGACGTCATTTGCGTCTCTGGGGAACCGTTCTACTCCAGCGTAGGTTCCGCAGAGATTTTGATGATTGTTTACTGGTTGTATTTGGGAAATCGTACTGATACTTATACTCAGGATTTCTTGTAGGAAAGGACTGTAACAATACGACGGCAGACGATTGGGGGATTCGGGTTAAGTATAAAGGTAATTTGCACATATATATTGTTTGTACATCACCTCAGCTATGACCTGGTGAGAAATAACTGTGAGACTCTTCCACAGGGTGGCGCGGAACACAAGATCCCGATCGTGATTTCGAAAATATCAAAAGAGCAGAAGGGTGAGTTGCTTCTGCCTTCAGTGTTGGAAAGTGTGTGTTTGTGGGTTTTGCTGTTTGCCGGTTTAACTTCCATTTGATCTTCTTGTATCCAACAGCCGAACTCTCGGGTCTTCTGTTCATAGGAGATGGAATTCTCCAGGTGAGTATTTTGCTCAAGGCTTGAGCTTGGTCACATTGCCCACCTAGTCATCAGCACTATGATGATGGTGAGAGAAGTCAAGTCAAGAAGCTTTTATTGTCATTTCAACCATATATAGCTACCACAGAAGCAGTAGTGGTTCAGTTGTTAAGGGTTTCTGAGCATAAGGTTGGGGGTTCAAGCCCCAGAACTGCCAAGATGTCACTCTTGAGCCCTTAAGCAAGTCACTTAACCCTATCTGCTCCAGGGGTGCCATACCAGAGAAGCTGGGATATGCCAAAAGTGGTATTGTAGCTCAGTGGTTATTGCTCTAGGATACTGATTGGAAGGTCAGGGGTTCAAGCCCTAGCTGTTGCTGCCACTGTTAGGCCCTTGAGCAAGGCCGTTAACCCTCTGTGCTCCAGGGGTATCATGGCTGACCTTGTGCTCCCCAGCTTCCTAATATCGCTGGGATATGCGAGAAAAGAATTCGTTGTTCTGTAATGTATAAGTGACAGGCATAAAGCACCTTTACTTCTGGTCCTAAACTGTCAAACAGGATAGTGTTCTCCAATAAAAGGAAGTGGACCTAGAAATATGGAATATTTCAATCCTTGCCTTTACTCTAACTAACGATGCATCATCTTTAGATAAACGGGATCAACGTCAGAAGTTATCGGCATGAAGAAGTTGTAAGTGTACCTTTAATAATTCACCAAGCAATTCTGGTGCTACAAATAAGGCCACCACAGATACCTGTTCTCCTCTTCAGGTTCAGGTGCTACGGAATGCGGGGGAAGAAGTAACTCTGACCGTGTCTTTCCTGAAAAGGACGCCTGCCTTTTTAAAGCTGTCGCTCTGTGAAGACTGCACATGTAAGATTTATTTTTTACTTCACCACAATCATTACCATTTGTCGCACGTTAAACTTCTTACACCATATGTATTTTCTCCTTCAGGTGTACCGAGTGACCACAGCAGTGGGACATCATCTCCACTGTGTGACAGTGGCCTCCATCTGAACTATCACCCGAACAACACGGTGCATAATATAGCGTTAAGATCAACAAACTCTTGGGATCCTGAGTGGCTCAACACAAAATCGTTTGCCCCATCGCTGGGGGTCTAACGGCAAATTGGCCATAGGATCATGTATGACGAAGAACAAAAAGAGGGCACAAATCGCTGTCCTTTGTGTTTATTTAGCTGCCTTGTGATGTAGCATGAGCAGCTGGATGTGTTAGCTGACCTGCTAACCTTCACCTTCCCCAACACACCCTAGCAACCATTTGGATCACCCTAGCAGCCACCTGGAAACAGGTTCAAACTGCAAAAAACACTGCTTGAGTGCAGTTTACATGAGCACCTGTACTCATAAGAATACATATACTCATAGGTTTTTCTCATATATAATGTAATATAGTTAATATAGTAGATTTTATCATATATAATATCAAAGTAGTCCCCTTGCACAGCAATACAGCTCTCCCAGCATTCCTGACACCTCTGGAAGTCTTCTTTTCGAAGCGTGATATTCAGCTTGGGGAAGAAGGAGAAGTCCGCAAAAGCCAAATCTGGCGAGTAGGGTGTGCTGACAGCTTTTGGCTTGTTACAAAGCTAGTGATGCCACCTCTCATAATGCAGAGCCATGCAACACCCTATGGTATATGCCTAGTTGTTTAGGGGTTCATCCTAAAGCAACACAACTCTAGGCTGTTCCAGAATTACCTTAGAACTAAATAAGAATATGATAGGCTTCAAACCATGCGATGGCCAGCACAGTCTCTACACTTAAACCCCATCGAGTTGGTTTGGGATGAAATGTAAAGAAGGGTGTGAAGCAAAATAACAGCCAAGTACCCCAAAGCAAGCAAGCAAATTTCAATAAAAACTGGACGTGTTCAGTATAAATATGTAGTTAATCGTATCACTTTTCCTACTCTAATTAAGTTTTTTAACTTGAGCAGCATCTGGACACTCTTCAATATGCTTTAATCACTCCAGTTCAATGAGCATACAAAAAACCTTTTTCTCTTTCATCCAATCAGGACACGTTGTCTTGCTCGTCTTGGCCGATGTCCCCGGCACTGCGCTGGGAGAAGCGATGGGTGGATCTACGCCTCATCCCTCTCCTCCATGCTCGTCTTTCAAAGTACATCCCCGGCTCTGATATCTGCAGGTGAGCAAATCAGTAAAAATTCCATAAGACTTCTGCGTGTGTTCACCTTTGGCACTTTGTTTGTGAGCTTCATGCTCTATTGATTTCATAACTTTAATGTGGTTCCCTCAAGGGGAGCGTGGGACCTCCGTCGTCAAAACACAATCAGACGCGCAATTCCGTTACAACTCGACATCAAATCAAGCTTTCGGGATCATTTAAAAGTGCTGCCATTTGATTTGACAGTAAAGGCTACATTTGGTTGACTTTCTTTGTCTGCATTTCTGGTATCTCCTCAGGGAAAATGCGTTTCAGGTCATCGCCGTAGACGGGGTCTGCAGCGGAATCATTCAGTGTCCTAGTGCTGAAGAATGCACCGACTGGCTTCAAGCAATAGCATCCAATATATCTGCTCTCACAAAGCACAATGTAGGTATCTCAGTAGCTTCTCTTTAATACACAACGTCTCGAGTTTCTCAGGGAACTCGGGAGAGAAAGACGTTAGCGGAAAAGTAACATCAACAACATCAACTGCTGTCACTCTTTATTTCCACAATTTACGCAAAATCCCATTTGTAGGTAATGCGTTACTCCACGCAATGTCGACCGTGCTGCCAAGTCCATTAGAGCGTTGGGAAAGCGCTGATGCTGCTGCACACTTTTGTGGCATGGTTCCAGCACAGTTTAGAGCAACAGATTTTTATGATCTTGTTGGCTCGGTGTTGTTTGCTAAAATGATTAGTTTCACACTCTTCAAATAAGCCTGAAATTAATTGAGGTGGTGTAACACGCTTGGCCAACAGTCAGGTCTTGTTCAGAAGTGCCGAGAAAAAATACCTAACATTCACCTGTGCCATTTCTGTTATATTTTCCACCCCTTTGAAACACTACTGCTGTCAGACAAGAACAAGAATCTGGCGCTAAAGTAGGCTTAGACTCCCCCATAATGGGCAGGTAAAGATTGGATTTTCCACAGATGTCTCTCAACAAGAAGGCTATTCCAAACCATAGAACTGCTATTCGCTGGACGTTTTCCTCACCATTTTGGGTTATGCATGAAAATCCCAGTAGATCAGCAGTTTCTGCGATTCTCAAACACCCCTGTCTAATACCAACAAGGTAGGAGGTAGGAATACATCTGGGTCATTTGTACATGAAACATAGGGGTGGTTAGCCTGGCCACCTACCTAATGCTATGTTTTTTGGGTGGATTAAGGAAACCAGAAACCCCAGAGAAACCCTTGCTAGCCAGTAACCTGAGTTCTGTATGGATGCTGTAGTTGTGAGGTAAATCCCCCCCAAGGTAACTGTCAATCAAATCAAAGTTCCAAGAAAATATCACACCAAACACAGACGCCGAGGTGATTTCTTAACGTACAAAGAGCAGCTGGTTGAATAAAAGTGCCAAAGCCAGAGACTGATAAGTGAAGCCTTGAGGCATGTGACGGAAACTATGGAGATCTGTTTTCAAGAAAGGGCCGTTATCTAGGTCTCTGGATAATTGGGGTGAGATATTGCAAAGGTCACTTTGGGAAAACCGATGTGCAAATCGTGTCTAATAATTAAACCTAGCCGCTGCACAGATTCAATCGATCTCAGGAGTTATTCAGGGGTACAGAATACAACAGAACTGTAAACTGTAGGTCAGTCAGCTTCAAACACACAATGGAAACTAGGAAAAGATGATGAAAATCTTTATCTAAAGGTTTTAGATTGTAGTAAAGGTCAACATAAGCATTTCACCCAGAAACCTTCAGTAGTGTCCATACTTGAACCAGTCCACCACTTAATATCATAATCATGGCACCACAGAAACCATCAATATTGTAGGACAGGTAGGACATAATATCAAAAAATTTTGAGACTAACGGTGTAACTGGTGCTATTCTGACGACATGCGTTACCACATCTCCGAGTGAAACTGGGCAGATCTGCCACAGAGATGTTTGACATGACATACTTTTGACATCCGGCCATGCTGCAACGAGTCAATCGAAGTGTTTCAAGTGGCACGCATGCTTCAGACGCGGAAGATTATCATGAGAGATCGGGAAGACTAAGGTATGGAGAAGGATGATCCGCTGTGGCGACCCCTAATGGGAGAAGCCGAAAGAAGAAGAAGAAGAAGAAGATTGACTCAGGGATGACACCACTGAAGGCCTATGTATGAAATCAGAGTGGTTTCAGAAACTAATCAAATATCCAGTACGAAGAATTCAAATGAACTGAATTTTTTATGTATTATCATTTACATTTGAAATAAAGAGTAAAAAATCCCTAGGACCAAAACGGTAAAGTGAGTTTCGAGAAGGAATTAAGGCACCTGGGTAATGCTGGACTGATGTTAAAAATGTGTGTTCTTGCTTGCAGGTGAAGAAGATTAACAGAAACTTTCCTGTGAATCAGCAGGTAATGCATTTACATGTAACTTTTGGACGAGGAGAGGGAAGTAGGAGGCTAGGATGATGTTTTTAGACATTATCAGCGCTAATTATTGCTAATATTTTTACCCGTAGCCTTGCTAGCTTGTACCTAGCTTCTGTCGCAGCTCTAGCTGGAATCATGACGTCAATATAATTTGATATCCACCCATGAGTGGTCCACTCTATGACAGTACTCTGGAGACGTGCTATCAACGGAGCTAGTGTTGCTCCACCATGAAGCCGTGTAATGCCAGATTTCCTCGTTATAGTTTAATCTTTTAGTAATAATCAGGAGAAGCAAACAATAGCACAGACAATCATGTTGACAAGCTAGGTTTAAGGTTTCCAAATATGTGTCTGTCTGTGTTCCAGATTATTTACATGGGCTGGGTGGACGAGAAGGAGCAGGACTCGGTTCAGGATCGCATGTACACTCCGAAGTTCCTGGCATTACGGGGTTCCTCCCTTTTCAAATTCTCAGCGCCTCCAGTGAGCACCTTTATATCGCCACTTGCTAATGACCTCACCTTTCTGTTTACCTGAGGGACTTCCATTAGTGTGGGCCGCGTCTCCAAAAACCCCTGCCGCGGATCACTTTGGCCCTGTGATCAAGATTTTTTAATCCCTGTCTTGCTGAAATCCAGTAGATGGACTGAAGTCCAGCAGGATGTGACAGAAGTGTAGACTTTCAGCCCTTTAGGACATTATTACAGTCCCAAAAGTAATCAGACACCTGACTGATAAGCCAGGTAAAGGCCGGGTGTTGTTTATTTTCCCGTTATAAAGGAAGGGAGCGTTTCTTGACGATGCTAAAAGAGGAAGCAGGATGGATTCCGAAGTGTATATGTGTAATGAAATGGTTCATCTGGTCTCAACCTAACTGAGCTGGGGGGTTTTTATTTTTACTTACTAAAGATCAAACCAAGGTCAGATAAATCCACAAACACCCAGCAAGAGGCCCAGCAAAAAAAATAAATAAAAAATAAAAAACCCTGGCAAAAAAATCGTCTCAAAGGAGGAACCTCGGGTCTAGTTGTTGGTTCTCACCTTCATACTTAGGTTATGGTGTTTTCCACCTAATAAGAGTTTATACAAGTTATTATTCACTTATTATGCTGTAACAAGTTACGTTATGAACAACGAATCCTCACTGTTTCCCCGCCCTGCACGGCCCCTGCGCTTCCGTCGACCTTTTCTGAGACCCAGGAGTTAAACTCCATTTAATCGGCTGTAATCTACATAAACTGTCAGCAATTGCTCTTACGGAATCCTACAGGATTATCAGCGCTTTAACGTGATTTTTGATTAAAGTGTGGACGTCGCAAATGTGTTCAAATAATGCTGCCTGAAGCTTTGGACCAGCGTATGTGATTATGAATTTTTTTTGTTTAACTCCTTTGTGATGTGACGTAACGCACAATATCAAGTTGCCGTGTTGTGTTGATCCTGTTTATGAGCTAACATTATTATATAAAAGCATTTTTTCTGATCTCATTTTGAAACGTCCTAGGTAACGACTTGGGACTGGACCCGGGCGGAACAAAGCTTTACCATCTATGAGATCATGTGCAAGATCCTAAAGGTGGGAAATGAAATGCATCTTTTTAAACCAAGCTTAGACCACTAATTTCCTGAATTACCTTCAAAGAGTTGTGCCTGTTATGTGCTCCATGTGTTCCAGGACAGCGAGCTGCTGGACAAGCGACGGCAGTGTTTCAGCGTGCAGATGGACACAGGCGAGGACACGGTGTTCAGCGTAGAGCTGGAGAGTGACCTGCTGCTCTGGGAGAAGGCCTTCCAGATGGCCACTTTTCTCGAGGTGGAAAGAATACAGGTAGTTAACACACCTGCGTATGCGGAAGAACACCGACACACAGCGATTTAAGTCAGAACTGTTTTTTTTTTTTTTTTATTCCAGAGCAAAACGTACGCCTGCATTACCGAGAGCCACCTGATGGGGCTTACCATTGACTTCAGCATGGGCTTCGTGTGCTTTGATGCGGCATCAAAGGCGAGTGGGCCAGTTTTTAGAAACACTTCCCAGTGATATCAATGGGTATATGTTAAAAGAACCATTGTCTCAGTTGAGCGCGTGTTGCTCGCGTGATGCTCAACGTTTCGCAATGCGAGTCCGCGCTCGTAATGCAAGTTCAATTATAATACAATGTTTCGCTCGTCCTGCAAAGCATTCGTGAAAGCACGTTACTCGCAATCCAAGGTTCCACTGTACGTTTCCACACGGACGGTTTGAAGTCTTTGGTGCTTGATTTTGGACTTGGCGCATCGGTTTTAAAAAAATTTTATTTTACATCTGAGGAAAGAAAGGACGTCGATAATAAATGCGTGTTGCATTGAAGGTTTTAATTTCGCCTCTTTTACAATTATTTATTTAATCAAAATAGTGAAACAGAAATGCGCGCTGCATTAATCGCTCGTTTATTAAGTTTGTGATGTTAAAATCAACCCATATATATATATAACAAATCAATATATATATAAAACTGAAATAGCACATGCATAAGTATTTAGACCCATTTGAAACAACACTTAAAAATAAGCTCAGGTGCCTCCCAGTTCTCTCAATCTTTCCAGAGATGTTTTTACACCATTCCTAAAACCACAGTGGCCTCTATAAATCTCAAATGGAAGAAGTGAGGCACAACCAGAACCTTTTTCAAAAGCTGGTCGCCCAGGCAGCAATCAGGGAGAAGGGAGATGGGACAAAATTCCAGAAGGATAACAGTCACTTCAGCCCTCCAACGAGCTCGGCATTATGGTAGAGTGGCTAGACAGAGACCTCTCCTCGGTGCAAAACACAAGGAAGCGAGCTTCCATGGGTTTTGCCCTGAGGAGAGTCTTCTGTCTAACCACTCCGTCAGGGCTGCATTAATTGTTGTCCTTCTGGAACTTTCCTCACAGGGCATCTGCAGCTCAGTCCGGGTGACCATTTGGTTCTTGATTGGGGAGTGTAGATTAATAAGGGAAACAGCTCAATTTGAACGAGCATAGTATTAGGCTGCTACATAAAGTTGTAGCAAGCCAAGGGGGTCTGAATACTTGACCGAATGCACTGTAGAACTTTGGAAGGAGTTTTTGTTGGTAGTGCTTCACTGTACCATGAGGGCTTTCAGCATGAACGTGAGCTTCTTGTTAAACAATCAACTTCAGGGTGAGAAGGGTGTAACTCTACATGAAACAGTCTGTTGAATGTGCCCCCCACAGGTTGTGCTGTGGAGGTACAAGTTCTCTCAGCTCAAAGGCTCCTCGGACGATGGCAAGAGTAAGATCAAGTTTCTCTTCCAGAACCCAGACACGAAGCTCATCGAAGCAAAGGTAACCGACGTCGATTCAAATTACAGACCAATGCACCTCGGAAAATTCTCTACACAGCAGCTGTACTTCAATTAGAATCGATCCAGAAGGTTAACGGATCTTGTGCGCTTGTGGCTTAACTGGAAATCATAATCGATTCACACTTTCTCTCACGAGCCGTAAAATAGTTAGGATTGGCGGTATCTGTGGATTTGATTCAAGCTTACAAAGAAGATTTCAATTGATTCTAGTTTTTGTTGTTCAGGAGCTGGAATTCTCCAACCTGTTCGCCGTGCTTCACTGCATCCATGCGTTCTTCGCAGCCAAAGTGGCATGTCTGGATCCGATGTTCGTGGGCAGCCCGAATTCCGCAGCGGCTACATCGGGGCCCACACTGACTTCAGTCACCTCCCTGGGCCAAGCTTCCAGGTTGAAGTACTTGAACTGAATGACATTTTCGGCGGCGGAATTCTACAAGACAGACGGACAGACAGACGAACAGATAGACACTCTGCTGCGTTGCTGAAGAATTTCAGCACAGTCACTCTTGATTCTTTATCAGACCAGAGGGCCTGCTTATATGAAAAGACTGGTATAAATCAGGTGTGATATATTTTGAATATAGAATGTGTGTGTGTATACACCTTATGTTCGCAACCCTCTTCAGCATCAAGTGATAATACAAACAAAAGCGAGGACCTGCGATTTTCGGAGAACGTCACAGTGCCGTCCTGCATAAGTATTCAACCCCTTGACCCTGCGCCCCCAGACACACACACACAAAAAAAAAAAGCTCCTCCGCAACATGAAGCTACCACCACCATGCTTCAGTGTGGAGGAAGGCGTTCTCAGGGTGATGAGCAGTGTTTCGGTTTATTCTAAAATCACATGGCACTTTACCTTCCACAGGAAGTGGACTTCCAGCTTGTCCTCGAAGGGGGGGGGGGGGGGGGTATCTCAGCAGTTAAGGCTTTGGACTTTGAAACAGATGGTCACCAAGGACCACCAGGACCACCAAGCCCTTGAGCAAGCACCTGTACCAACTCAACTGCTGATTTGTAAGTCGCTCTCGATAAGAGCATCTGTCAAACGACGTAAATAGAAATATTCTTCTCCGAGAGGGTTTACGAGCGCTGAATACTTTGCACAAGGCACTGTACTTTTCAGTCATTTTATACACAAAAAAGAACCGTGGAAAGAATTGGAACGACTCCCGAATAACAATTCCATATCGGCGACCTGAGATCCAGACCGTACGGAAGACCGTGACCCATTGTATAAAGTCAATCTAGTTTTATACCAATGATCTGTACATACTGGTTCTTGTTAAGTTTTTTTTTTTCCCCATTTAGAGCATGAAGCTTTAGCATAAGAAGCAAATCCATAAGGAGTTTTTTAGCGGGCCGAGTATGTAGCGTTCTTCATCTCAACACCAAGCGTTTTTTCCGCCCGTGTCTTCGTTTCCAGGTTTAGTAGAAATGCCGGTGTACATGTCGGTGAACGTAGGTTGAGATTACATAAAAGGGTTTTTATTTTTCCTTCGTATTTTTCACCACAGTAGGTTTGCTTGTTTCTTTCCTCCGGCGAAGATGCTCGCAAACAACAACTTTAAACCTCCTAGACCTTATTACTACTGCAGTGCACTTTAGTCCAGCAGTTTACCCGCGCTAAGCGGAGCGTGTTCGGCAAAAAAACCGTGGCGTGTTATCGGAGATCCCATTAGCTCGATCCGGGTTGTTGGGAAAGACCAGGAAAAAAGAAAGCAAAGAAAACAATTCGCGCTTGAAAATATTCCGCAGCCTCGCCGAGTCTTCAGAAGGGCGAGGTTTCTATTGATCCTTTTATTTTTGCCACCTGGTGATTGTTTGAATAAAGATGTATATTAAATGAAATCTAGTTTGTGGTCAGTGTGGTCAATCCTTAGCATTAAATAGTTGCCAGAACTCACAGGAACTCACAGGTCTGGTTTTTGATACCGCAAATATAGAGCGAATCCTTTGAACCTCGGGTCCTAGGTTCCAGAGGTGGAAAGGATTCATTTTTACCTGCGTTACTATAATTAAGTAGCTTCTTTTGTGTTCGTCTACTTTTTAAAGCAGTTTTTGAAAATCTGATTTAACTTTTAGCAGGTTTCCATAATTGACATAATTGTTGTACTGCGTGACATTGCTAATGTTGGTTGGCACCAGGGCTGGAAATGAACGGCGACTTGGGGCAATTTTTGACGTTCGGATTCTGCCGTGTAGCATTCGAAATCAGAAAACAGTCCGGGACACGAACGTTCACAAACGTTAGAATTTATTAGAGAGAGTTCACACCCCATATAGTTTGTACATAGATCCAGCAGATAATAGACTTAAATCCTGTCTTTCAAAAAGTGACCTCTGTGTAAAATACTGGGAAAAAAATCCACAATGACCAAGTTCTCCAAAAGCGAAAAAAAACCCCCCCCTCAATATTCAATTTCATAATATACCTCAGCTTATAAGAATCTAATATCGGTTTTGTGATATAGAGAAAACTACAAAGCTTGAGGGTAGCCCTGAAACCCGAAAAATCTGAAGTGCATGATATCTATACAAAAGGAATACTTACCAACCTTAAACCCGACAAAATTACAAACGATTTCCGGATACACAAAATACATTATTTTCCACAGATTTTCTTAAAAAAACAAATTCTGAAGCTGTTAATTTCTGTAACGCGACACCTCTTAGCATCTAGCATTATTATACCTATATACTACACGTGAAATCATAAAAACACGGGGTGGAACACGGTGACGCACTGCACGCCAAAATTGTGACTTTATACCGCAAAAAAAAAAAAAAACGTGATGGGGTGGAGTCAAGCGGTGAGGGGGTGGGGACGGGTGGAGGGGAAAAAAAGGCTCGAGATGTCAAATCGATTAGTTGACTAAAAAGATGGTTAGGTAGAAAAAAAAATGAGTGAAATTTTGGTCAAAGCTACGACTGGATGGCTGGATTTGAAATCGTAAACCCATGAAGCCTGCTTCATACTGTACCTCGTAGGGGGACCTTTCCTTGGAAACCTTTTTTTTTTTAATCCGATCATGCGCATATCCCACTCGGAAGATTATCCGAGAAAAAAAAAAAAAAAAAAAGAAAACCTTCTCACAAACTGTCAAAACGTCCTGGTGCGGGACTTCCTATAGGGAATATATCGTTCCGGACAAGTCGTTATATTCGACGGATAAAGTGCCAGGGATCGCGGCCGAGAGCGAAAAACAACCTCGCGATTTGCCCCGGAGTTCCTCTTCGAAGGGTTTTCCGAAGCAGATCGTTTTGAGTGGCAGGATCGCGAAACCGTATATCCTGCACCGGATTTCAATGATGCTACATTACGGTAAAAGGATCGCGAGGAAAAGAAGGACAAAAGAAAGAAAAGAAAGAAAAAAAGTCCATTGCTTCTTAGAAATCTTATTTCTCTCGGTAATACAGCAGGTACGCCTTAAGCGACTCGGGCAGCGGTAATCTCAGCACCTTGTCCCTTAGCAAGTTGACCTGAGGCTGCTCGGGTTTGTCCTTGTCTGCCTCTTTGTCCGCCTCGTCCTCTTTGCTCTCGTTGTCCTCATCGTCGATCCTCCCGTCGTCCTCGCTCTCGATCTGCTGCGGGATCAGCTGGTTGCCGACGAACACCAGGGTGTTCATGTGGTGGTGCGGGACGCGCCGGCAGCGCCTGCGCTTGCGCTTCTGGGGCACACGCGGCCCTGTCGACTTGCTCGCCGTTTCGGCGTTGGTCAGGCTGCGCAGCGTGCGCCGGATGTAGACACGCGCCAGGTCCTGCAAACTCCTTACCGAGAGAGGCGCTGGGGGGGGGCAACGAGGAAGCCGTTAAACAAGCAGCGCTGCGGTCATAGTCCAGAATTGTGAACAAGTGCGGGATACTTTTTCAAGGTGCTGGCAACCTTGCTGTTTCTCAATACATTCTTACTCTAGCCTGTTTACCTTCTAACGGGTTTTGAAAATTTTGTGCATGTGTGTACTCACGCAAGATCACGTTGCCCGGTTTGCCGCCTTTGCTTCGGTTTTGCTGGACCAGAGGTGCAAAGGACACGGCCAGGATGTTCTTGCTCTCCCAAGAGCTCTGACCGGTTCTGGTGATCTGGGTCAACTGTCAAGTCAGAACAAAAAACAAACAGTGAAAGTCCACGTGGGGCTTTTAATCTCTGTAGTGATACTATGCAGGGATATTAATCATTTGCTACTTTGCAGAATTCCGATATCCACCTCTTAATACCGTCTTCTTGAAAAGTTCTTCTTCTAAAAGTGCCAACTAATCCCTTTCAATACTGTTCAATCAGTTTTCTTCAGACACGGTTTGAAACCCCGACTGACCGATCGAAGGACGTAAAAATGCCACGGTTATTGGATGCCTGCTAGATGGCCCCCAGTGTTGCCAGCTCGCAATCTGATTGGTTAAACAAGAGCTTCATTGTTATGGATTTGAAGCTAGAGGCGCCTCGCTGATTCGGAAGGCCTCAAGGCTGATTCGTTTGATGGCTGAAATCTGATTGGATAGAAATTCTAACCTAAACATACACTACAACCAAGAGCAACCGAGAGGAACTCAGTGAAATGAAGCGAATAGACTATTGGGAATGATGTCATACATATTCACGGACAGAAATGTATTCAAATGCAAGTTGGTGATTCTGAAGGCCTTGCGGACCCTAATGGCGTGCCAGAGGTAAAATAAA
>JBCEWE010000371.1:117180-132180 GCA_039877035.1 Silurus lanzhouensis | reverse complement strand
AATTACCAAAGGGGCGGAGTCTCTACACAGTTTAGAGGTTATAGCCACGCCCACTTGTTTCATGGATTAATGTTTATTATATTGAATATTATATTATTTATTGTTAGGTCATTAGGGTAAATTTCACAACCAAACTGCGATGACTAGCTGCAGATTTGTGTCACGTTCAAGCAAAGTTTCAGTGTGTAACGTAGCATGTTGCATTTTTTTACATTTTTATATTTTCATATTATTATTATTGCAATCTAAGCTTGTGAAAAGAAATACCGTTACCATGGAGAACTGAAAACACCAAACTGTATCCTCGGATCTCAGTGTGACTAAAGTGATGCAGCTACATTTAGTTACATGTAATTATTCAAAACTTAAGATTTTACGACTTTACGCTAATTTACTACGACGTGGTAAAATGGCGGATCTTTAAATAAAATTGTTCTGAAAGCTAAAGTGCATCATATGCTGTTTGGCTGCCAGGTTTTTTTTTCTCGTAATTGAAAATGCGCTTTCCATTTCACACCCACATGCAAGAAACCAAAAGCAGCATCGAATGGAAATCTTGTCATTCTCCTAATAGCTATAAATTGTAACGTTAGCTAATGGTAACGTTTGGGGTGTGATGTATAATGAAATTTTGATTTTTTAAAAACTTTATTCATAAAAAAACAATAAGCTCCCGAGATGGAAATATGAGTTGAATACTTCATTAGTACTCGCAGGCTACGCAAAGTTTGCCAAATTTTTTTCTTGGAAATAAAATCAAACCCATGATGTTATTTGTTTGTATGTTATCGTATTTACACATTTATTAAATCATTAGAATCCATATTATGATTAGCTTAGTCAGTTCACCAAGCTAACTAGCCTAAATATATTATCCTTCATACACTGTTAGCAACATTAGCATGTTCTGCTATAAATTGAAAGAGTTAGCATCTTGGCTAATTAGCGTACAGCTTAACGCTGTCTGATTTCCGATGTTAAAAAAACCGAAACTGTCCTAAGATTAGAGCTGCTCAGGATTTCGCTCAGCTTTCCTTCGTTCTCGTATAAATATAAACGTGTGTGTTAGCAGGTGTGTTAGCCTGTGCAGCATGACAAGAAAGAGTGGGTTTTTTTAGCCAGGAATTCAGACTCGTTTGTTGGACAGACTGATGCAAGTTTGAAAGAAATCTGTGCTATTAATGCTAATTAGCAGCAATACACTGGATTTACTACGAAATATTTCAGTGTAAAATGTAACCTGGTGTGAAATTGAGGTGTATTTATAAATGTAGCTGTGTGTCTGACACTGGACTGATCGCTCTGTGTGTGTGTGTGTGTGTGTGTGTGTGTGTGTGTGTGTGTGTGTGTGTGATCTATAGACGGTGCTAGTGTACACATGAATGTTTCCATTAGGCGTGGGCTGATATTTTAGCTGCAAGCTAACATTATGATCCTGGTGTTTAAATTCACCCGAAATAAAAAAGCTATCATTGGATCAGAAATTGAGATCAGATCTGACATCATCGTTAGCTTTTCCTTTAGCTTAGCTAAGAGCAGCTAACACTCACACTTGACCCGCTAGCTGCTGATTGAGTTCAGCGACTGTGCTCAGATCAGACGGTTTCATGGTCTATGCACAAACATTCATCACGGCAGCCGATCAGACTGATCTCAGATCAGATCAGACCCTAACAGTGTTGTACAGATAGACAGCGCTAACAGCTAATAAGTGTTTAACGTATGGCGAGGGCGAGTCTGGAGCCTCTTCCACATCGCCGTCTTTCTTTTCTCTACACAAATCCAGCGTTTTCATTTTATAACATAAATCCTGAAGCTATTTTTTTGTATTACTGCAGTCGGATGTGTTGCGCTAAAGGCTAATGTTTGTAGCTCTAACGCAGAGCTCACTGGAGATTATTTTAACGTGCAGATTTTGTAGCTTTGGTATGTAAATCTAAAAATCATTAAACAGTTTTATGACGAAATAAAGGTGTTGTGCGATTCTTATTGTGGGAGAACCTGACTAGCTGGCTAAGATTACGACAAATTTAAACATTAAAAAAATGTTTAAAAAAAACTACTTTTTTCTCGTAATAAGTTTCTGTTTGCTTTATTCAAATACATTTTTTTCCTTAAACTAAATATTAATATATATCAATTTTTTTTATGAAACTCTCCAATAGCGCCCTCTGCTGTTTTTAACCAAACCGCCTTTGCGCATGCGCAGTACAAACATCGGAAGCTTATTGTGAGGTAGTCTACAGAGCATCGCGCCATTTTATTCCACAGCAGAGTGGTGGATAGTAGTTTTTTTACAGTGTGAATTCGTTTATTTTTAGTTTTTGAAAAGAAAAATGGGAAGAAAGAAGAAGAAGCAGCTGAAGCCGTGGTGTTGGTATCCTTCTAACGTTCTCTGCGATATAAAAACAAAGAAATTTGTGACATGTCTTCTTAGCTAGCTAGGCTGTATTCCAAACGGCGGCCCGTCAGTCATGTAGTGCACTACATAGGGCGCGTTCACTGCGATTTCCAACGCTGTGTAGTGCGCCTAAGAAGGAAGCACCGGTTAATTTTGGGACACAGCTCAAGCTAATGCGGCTAAGTCGTTTAAAATCAGGCGTAGCTAGCATGTAGCCGTTTTCCGTGTAGTTATTTGAATGTGTTCATGGCGAAATAGTTTACATAACGGTGTTTAACAAACTGTGTCAGAAATAACAACCGTGTTAAAGGTTATTTAGGTGACGTCAGTTGGTTTGAGTTATATTTCTTAGCCAGAAGAAGACAAAACAATTAGCATGATGTCATGTGGTCGCATTTGCGTTGATATTTTTTTTTTAATTTCCCAAAATGTTTCCTGTGTAATCTCTTATCACGTGTCCAGCAGTTTATTCCAGTCAGATTTAATTGTATTTATAATAATTACCAGTTATGGGGTCTTCTGGTGGTCCCCAATGAGTCGACTCTTTGATTCAGACTCTAGTCTGCGAGTCGACTCGCAAGGTGAAGTAATATTTCGTGAAATTATTAATTAAACTATTAAAAAAGGTTTACAAACAAAAGAATTACAAACTTTGTCCGGTTTACAAAATAATTTTATTTGGGATGTAACCGTTTGTTATTCAAAAGAATCGGCTTTTATTGTTAACTCCAACTAAAGAATCGATTCATTCAAAAGAGCTGGAATTCCTGTAAGTATTGTTTGAAGGATTTTCCTGGACAGAAGCATCAGTGGATTTCCTGCTGTTTATTTTATTCTAAATGTATAATGCTTATGGAAGCTTTTTTACTCAGTAGTTGATTCTGTGATCGATTATGTACCTTAATTCGGTTACACAAAGGTACTGCAACAGAGACTTCGACGATGAGAAGATCCTTATTCAGCATCAGAAAGCCAAACATTTCAAATGTCACATATGTCACAAAAAGCTGTACACGGGACCCGGCCTGGCCATACACTGCATGCAGGTTTGAGACGCACATCTGAGCTCCACTCACAGGGTATAGAACATGTGAACCAAGCAGAGGAAAAACAATGAGAATTTTGTTCCAGGTCCACAAGGAGACGATAGACGGAGTTCCTAACGCAATACCTGGTCGAACTGACATCGAGCTGGAGATCTACGGCATGGAAGGCATTCCCGAGAAGGACATGCAGGAGCGGAGACGAGTTCTGGAGCAGAAATCTCAAGGTGGGGAATGAGAGCGGGATTTCCCCCAGAAGCATTTTATTATTCTAAAATTCACTTTCATGTTCTTACCTTATATGGAGTTTTGTGGCGGTTGCCATATGCAAATGAGCCGTGTTAGGACTTTATCAATGATCTGTGTGTGTGTGTGTGTGTTTAAGCAGAAGGCCAGAAGAAGAAACAGAACCAGGATGACTCTGATGAGGACGATGATGAAGATGAAGCCGGTCCGGCACCGTTTCAGCCCCCGCCCGTTGCCCAGCCGCAGAACGCCTACATGCCCCCGGCTGGTTACTCGGGTTAGTCAGAGGGGCATTTTTTTTTTTTATATGAATATCAGACAATCTTTCTGTTTACAGGGTGATATTGGAGTACAGAGGCAGCCTGTGAAATATATTGTGTACAGATACAGATGTGCAGTGTTGCCATGGATACTCTTTGGGAGGAAGTTGCAGACTTTGCTGTGTTAACTCTCTCTCTCTCTGTGTGTGTGTGTGTGTGTGTGTGTGTGTGTGTGTGTGTGTGTGTGTGTGTGTGTGTAGGTATGCCTCATATGATGCCCGGTGTTCCTCCAATGATGCCTGGAATGCCTGCAGTGATGCCCGGGATGCCACCTGGGTACATTCCTCTTTTTGATATTTGTGGTGTTATACCAAACTAAACAGCAGGGGGCAGAATAACAGTCCCACTGGATCTGGAACTGAGCTGAATTTAAACTAGTCAGTAGTTTAAGACTGAGCAGTGTGTTTAACATCATTTTTAATTTTTTTTTTTTAATTTATTTAATGATTTAGTTCACATTTTACTGATTTTAACTGATTTTCACTTGTCACTCATTTCTGTAATTGTGAAAATGTATAACACTTTAAATTTTTTTCTCTTAACAGAATGATGCAGATGGCAGGAATGATGCCCCCGGGGCCTGGAGTGCCCCTCATGATGGCAGGAATGCCCCCTGGTCAGTTTATAATTCATTACATGTCCAAGATTCTCGGCTTTGTCTAATAAATAACATGTAGGATTTATAATGCAGAAAATGGTGTGTGTGTGTGAGTGTGTGAGTGTGTGAGTGTGTGAGTGTGAGAGTGTGTGTGTGTGTGAGTGTGTGTGTGTGTGTGTGTGTGTGAGTGTGTGTGTGAGTGTGTGTGTGTGTGTGTGAGTGTGTGTGTGAAAGTGTGTGTGAGTGTGTGTGTGTGTGTGTGTTTTGGCTTGGTGAGAGTGTAGACATGTGCTCATAATCAGCTCACATATATTATATCTTCTATATATGTACCCACACCACATTCAAACACACACACACTCTTATGCTTTCTTTTTTATTAATAAAAAAATTATTGTTGAACATTCAATCTGTTTTTTTTCAGCACATGTCTACTTCGTGTGTGTGTGTGTGTGTGTGTGTGTGTGTGTGTGTGTGTGTGTGTGTGTGTGTGTGTAAACAGTTTACAGCTGTATGTTTTTCTTCTTTTTATTTTTTTTGAAACATGCAGTAATAAACGAGTGTTTTGCAGGAATGCCCCCTCACATACCCCGGCCTGGGATTCCCCCGATGGCTCAGGTACCTTCACTAACAGCACCAGGTGTTCCACCCCGTCCAGCCGCACCCGTCGCCCCGCCCACTGCCTCCAAACCCCTCTTCCCCAGTGCTGCTCAGGTAACACGTGTGTGTGTGTGTGTGTGTGTGTGTGTGTGTGTGTGTGTGTGTGTGTGTGTGTGTATAGATACATGTATATGCATGAAAAATAATTATTTAATTATTTAACACCCAGAAAAATTTAATCTGTAAAAGGTCATTTATTAATTTTATAAAAAAAAAAAAATTTAATTAGTTAAATGAATGTTTGTTCATATATATATATATATATATATATAAAATGTAATATTTTATTAAAAGAATTTCTGTATTTGTATTTTTTATGTATTATTTATTAATTCTTTAATATTTAATTAATCAATTAAATTATGGTTAAAATGTTAAAAATATTTACCATTTAAACGGCTAAATTATTTTGCAATTAAATTATTTGTTGATTATTATTATTATTAAAATAAAAATGAATAAATTATCGATTTATTTAAATAATAAAATGTAAGAATTTAAATTAGAATATTTGATTGTAAAAGAATTAAACACTGAAGGAACAGAATTGTAGTCAGTAGAACCTCGATATTAAACAATCATTATGATTATTGTGTTCACGAATGCTGCATCAGGATTGTTTGAAAGTTTTGGCACCCCCGTTGTGTGTCCCGCTGTTCCTGCAGGCCCAGCAGCCGGTTCTCACTTCTGCTGATACTCCCAAAGCAACGTTCCCGGCCTACACCCAGCCTGCGACGTCTTCCTCTTCCACATCCTCCTCCTCCTCCGGTCCTGCTAGTAGCACTGCGGCTAAACCCAACCCCCCTGCAGTGTCCGCTAAACCCGCAGTCGTCTCCAGCTCCAGTGCTACCAGTAAGTTGATGCATCCTGATGAGGATATCTCGCTGGTAAGTGCTCGGAGACGCCTCTCCTGATTTATCCCCTTTTTATTTGACAGTAAGTAATGAAAACCGGATTTCTCTCTTTACACCGGCTCGGGTTAATGCTACACCTCTAATCTTAGCTTTATCCCGAAAGCGTAGACATGAGATTGTTTGTTTGATTTTGAATAAGGATCTAAATGAGAGTATTTAGTGTGTGCAGTGTGTGATTGGTGTGTGTGTGTGTTTTGTGCTCGGTGCAGGAGGAAAGGCGAGCACAGCTGCCTAGGTATCAGAGGTTGATTCCTTCTCGTCCTGGGCCGCCTGTAGCTGCTGCGGCGCCCCCTTCTGGGGTAGTGGTGGGCTCCATACCTCCACAGCAACCTCTCATTAGACACCCCATGCACGGTGAGTCGCTCCCACATCACAGACCCACCTCACACACCCATTTCTACACCTGTACAGGTACATTACATTAGTCTTCTTGATGCCAATTAATATTCAGAATATATTGGTGAAGGTGCAGCTCAGTGATCCAAACGTTGTGAGTTCAAATCCCAGCGCCACCAGGTTTTAAAAAACAATTTTGTTTTAAAAGGCTCAGTATCATTTCCAACCAAATCTGTAATTATTTTTATTTTATTTCTACACACAAGTCAACCTGTTTGTTTTTGTGTGAGATTTGTAATCAAAATAACATCTTTTAACGAGATTAAATAAAACCTTTGAAATCTGCAGCGTGATAATAATAATTACTATACAATTTTATTATAATTTTGTAAATATACCAGCAAATATATATCATTTATATAATATTTAAATATATATATATATATTATTCTTATTGTTCTGATTTGCATTAAATTGTTTTTTTTTTATTCATATTGAAATGTTTTATATGAATATTTATTATATATTAAGTTTATGTATATTTTCCAGATACATATGTAAAAATTAAAAAAGTGTATATGTATTTTAAGTATATAAATGTGTGTGTGTGTGTGTGTGTGTGTGTGTGCGTGTGTGTGTGTAGGTCAGTACGGCGCGCCCCCTCAGGGAATGCCGGGGTATATGCCAGCATACGGTCAGGTGCAGGTGCCTCAGTTCCAGGGCATGAACCGGTTCTGACCCGTTCGCTCGGTGTGCCTCGTTTTCTGCTGTTTATTTAGACGATTCAAAGAAACATGCAGACGGAGAGACTCATGACAACACGCAGGACACACACACTCTCTCTCACGCACACACACACACACACACACACACACACACACACACAACTGATTGTGGTTGTTTTTTTTCTCTCCCTTGTTGTGTACAAACCTGTAAGAGTCCTTAGTCATCAGTTCACTGTGTGTGTTGGTCAGCGTGAAGCTTTTACAGCAGCAGCACATCTGTGTGTGTGTGTGTGTGTGTGTGTGTGTGTGTGTGTGTGTGTGTGTGTGTGTGTGTGTGGTGTAGACATGTGCTGATAATCAGCTTACATATTATATCTTGTATATCTTTACACACACCACATTCTCGTACACACACACACACACACACACTAGTGCTTTCTTTTTCTATTAATTAAAATTAAACTTTTTTTTTTTTTATTGTTTAACATTCCAATCAGATTTTTTTTCCAGCATATGTCGTGTGTGTGTGTGTGTGTGTGTGTGAGTGTGAACAGTTTACAGCTGTATGTTCGGTTCTTTTTTATTTTTTTGAAACGTGGAGTAATAAACTTCTATTTCTCTCCTGGATTTGTGTGTGTGTGTGTGTGTGTGTGTGTGTGTGTGTGTGTGTGTTGAAGGCAGAATTATTACCATATTTTTTTTTCCTTGTTTTGATTTTAAATATTATAAATATTTTATTAAATTTGTCATTTCAGTAATTGGGGAATGGGGAGGGGTTTTTTCTAAAGCTGTAATAATGACTTATTAGTTTGTGTATTTATCATATTTGTTTAATTTTTCAGTGGGGGGTTTAAGAAAAAATATATTACCGTGTTTTCCGGACTATAAGCCGCTACTTTTTCCCCACGCTTTGAACTTCATGACTTCAACAACGAAGCTGCTAATTTATGGATTTTTCCTGGTTTCACAAACTTCAAGCCAAAAAACTGATCCCCATAACATTAGACCAATGAAATTTCCGAACGGGTTTAAGGTGAACCAATGAAACTCTTTATATTAAATTAGACGCGCTCCCACTGAATCGGGCCGCAGACACTGTCTTTCATTAAAGTCTGTATAAAGTTTATTAGTTTCAGTGTAGACACCTGCGGCTTATTTATGTTCAAAATAAAAATCTTTGTAAAATTCAGTGGGTGTGGCTTATATATGGGTGTGTTTAATAGTCCGGAAATTACTGTAAGATTAATATTTTAGATGCTTATTTTAAATATGTTCTCAGTTTAAATGGTTTTAAAAACTATAATTTTTTTATTTTTCTCCCTTCGATTAGTCACATTAGTTTTCTGAATCGGATGTTGGATATAAATAAATATTTAGTGGACGTGTGAAAACAGTGGTTTGTGGTGTTTATTAAACACGTGCATGTTCCTTTTGTTTCTCAAAAAAAAAAAAAGAAAACTCGATAATGTAAACAACTGAAGATTTCATTTGACTAAACAAATGTATAAATATCCAGATGTTCCACTTTATTTTCATAAAAAATAATAAAAAAAATACAATAAATTAAAATCCTCCATTAGCCTGAAGAGCAGCTTCACACTCAGCATCAGGACACTTCGTTTCTCCAGACGTTCAGATGAAAGATTTTGCTGTGTTTCTTGTAAAACTCCTCAGAGATGTTCTTCACTAGGTGGAGTTTTCTTCTTCATCTCAGAGCAGTTCAGTAGGATTGAGGTGTGGTGTCTGGGCAGGTGGTTCCATGATAGATATCACTCCAGACGTCTGTCTGCTCTCTAAACAACACGTACAGTGTTAACTCAGAGTCTGATGTGAGCTTCAGATCATCGTCTCGTTGTACGGTGAAGTCGCTTCCGATGAGCCGCAGTTCAGACGAAACTACATGGTGATGAAGTGTGGAATAGAGACATGTTGGTTCTCTTTCACTTTCCAGAACCTTCACCGTTCCAAAACAACCTCAACCCATTAAACTTCTACCTCCATGTGTGAGTGTGGGGGTGAGGGAATCTGATCACATCTTCATCTGGTGTGGGTTTGATATTTTACAGAAACTTTCACAGGTTCTGTATTTATTGAGTAAATTGATTAATTGTAAGGATTCATGAAATAAAGTGAATAAAAGAAGCAGGAAAATAAATCAAAGGAACGATTTAATTAACGTTTTATTTATTTTGTGACTGTGGGGAACAAGTGGATGCTCATGAAGCGGAATTGATCTTTTTTTTTTACCAATAAAAGACAAGCAGCTTTTCATGAGTCACAAAGAGAATGAATTATTTGATTAAATTCCTGCACTGGAACATTTCTTTCCATTCTGCAGTTTTTTGCGTGACATCAGTCTTCAACTGTCATTTCTCTGTAAAAAAAAAAAAAAAAAGCCAACGTTTTGTTATGAACTTCTCCTTTTCTCTTTATTTCTTGAGAAAAATTAGTTTTCACTTTTTTTAATCTTTTTTTCTGAGACAGGAACCAAAAAAAAATCACCTGACAGGTAAAAACCTTTCTATTTTTATCCCTGGGACAAAATATCAGTGGGGAAAATGTGTGTGTGTGTGTGTGTGTGTGTGTGTGTGTGTGTGTGTGTGTGTGTTTGTGTGTGAGATAAGATTCAGGAACCATGAACTCACACATTCACTTAATTGTATTTTTTTTGTTTTTATTTTTATGTATTTTATTCATTGCTTTTTTTTTTTTTTTACACCAGCACATGATTTTTAACAATTTTCTTTTTAATTTCTAAAAAAAAAAAAAAAAAACTTTTTTTTGCCGCAGCAGGATTTCCTGTTCCTGCCCCTAACACACACACACACACACACACACACATATTACAACCCCTTTCTGCAGACAGTCGTTTTCTAGTCCCTCGGGTGAGAAAGTCAGAGAGGAGCTGATGGTGATGATGATGATGATGGAGAAGTATCTGCTGAAGTGTTGGAGAGTTTCTGTCTGCATCCTCGCCTTCTGTTTATCCTCAGGTAACTTTATATATTCATTATATATTTATAGAGAAAGAGAATAGTATAGTATAATACACACATTGCTGTTCTGTGTGTGTGTGTGTGTGTGTGTGTGTGTGTGTGATCTACACATGATGCGTGTCAAAAAGCCGTTATGCAGCAGCACTTGGTGTTTTCCCACGAACACTCGAGTGATTCCGCGTGTCGGAGTCTCAGTGTGTGTGTTTATTACAGGAGAACACACACACACACACACACACACCACACACACACACACACACACACACACAATTTTGGTTTATTTATTGATTGATTATCAGGTGGGTTTGAAGGCCCCCTGTTCCTCCTGAAGTTCCTCCTCAGTGCACTGAGTTTCTGCAGTTCAGTGAATTCAGGATTAAATAAAGAATCCTGTCTAAATATTAGTTTCACTCCAAAACGAGGAAAAGACTGTGTGTGTGTGTGTGTGTGTGTGTGTGTGTGTGTGTGTGTTATAATAGTGTAGTGTATATAAACAGAATGAAATGAAACACTGGTGAAGATCAGGGTGTTTATTACACAGATTAGGATTTATTGATCACCTCTCTCTCTGTCCATATCTCCTTCTTCTCTGTTCTTTTCTCCAGTAGAGTTGGATGAATGAAAGGGGTTCAGAATGGCATGATGATCAGGGGTGCACATACTTTTGAGTATATCAATGTTAAATGTCAAAATGAAATGAGATTAGAACAGAATGTGGGCGGGGCTTAAGGAAAGACCTTGAGACTGTAAGGTTCTGCAAGAACCCTGTAGCTCCAGAGCGAACTCCTCCTGATGTTCTGTGTTCTTCTCTCCAGCTCTGAGTGATGTGCAGTATCTCTACTCACATCGCAACTCCTCCATCGAGTTCTCCTGCGTTCCTTATGAAGACTCCAGCATGCCATTCTCTTTCTCTCTCTCTCGGGAATGGATCAGAAAAGAACAAGTGCTTTATCACAACTTCGACACGTTGAAACCTGTTGTTAAAGATGCCACGCTTCAGGGTCGGATCTCAGACCGAACCAGTGAGAAAGGTCACGTGAACGTGAGCATCGAGCAGCTGCGGGGCTCCGACACCGACCTGTACGTCTGCACGTTCCACTACGAGACATCCAGCGGCTTCGAGAACCGCTCAGGGAGGAACAAGATTGTCCTGTATATCGAGGATTACCGTAAATTCAATGTTCTCACAACACACACATACATACACACACACACACACACACACACACACACACTGGATCTGAGTTCAAGGTTGCTTGCTTAGTTTGCCTATGCTACTTCATTCGCTCAAATCCACTGACCATGGAGTTTATAGAAACATATACCTCAAACCAGTTCCTTCTCCATTCTGAATATTTTGATGCTCCGCCCCTTTAATCATCACTCCAGACGCCCCCAGTTCGTTTGCAAGTGTGTGAAAACGAGCACAATTTCTGCAGAAAAGTACATCAGGGCTGTAAACCACAAACTTGCTAAAAAGAAACCGCTGTGATGTGTCCAGTGTGTGTGTTTGTGTTTGTGTTTGTGTTTTGTGTGTGTGTGTGTGTGTGTGAGAACTTTGACTCCATCACAGGGTTTTAATTCTGCAGGACAGTAAAAAAAAAAAAAGATCACTCTGCATTTTTAACTTTACTCTGTTACTGGTTCCTTCCAAAACCGTTACACTCTACTGCTGGCACACACACACACACACACACACACACACACATGTAAGTAAAAAGCATCCATATTCTTGTATGATGTTGTGATGCAGTATCCTAATCACAATATTTTGTGTGTGTGTGTGTGTGTGTGCGTGTGTAGATATAGAAGTGTGTAGCTGCAGCAGTTACAAACCGTTAATCTTCTCATTGTCTGCGGCAGCAGGACTGCTCATCTTCATCATCCTCATCCTCTCTGCAGTGCACTGTGTAAGTAGTGTGTGTGTGTGTGTGTGTGTGTGTGTGTGTGTGTGTGTCACCTATTTTCTAATCTTTTATTTTCCACTGTTAGATCTGTATCACTGAAGTGTAAATCTCACCCAGGAAACTCTGTGTGTGTGTGTGTGTGTGTGTGTGTGTGTGTGTGTGTGTGTGTGTATCCGTTGTGGTTTGAGGAGGCCGTTGATTTATTTACACCTTCTAAGAGGCTGTGTGAACCACTCCCTTAATGGCCTTACTTCCTCTCTCTCTCTCTCTCTCTCTCTCTCTCTCTCTCTCTCTCTCTGCCTCCATCGTTCTCTCTCTTCATTACTCTCCTTATACCTGTCTGTCTCTCTGGGTCCCCCCCAGCTGAAGCAGGGTAGTGGAGGACAGGTGAAGTCTCAGTCCCCGGTTGCGATCTATGAGGAGATGAACGGTGTGAGACAGAAGAGGAATTCTCATGTGCAGGATGAAGACTCGTCTCTTTACGTTCGACCGAGGAAAGAGAATCCATACATTAACTGAGGTGTGACCTCTGACCTTCTTTCATCCTCTCATCCTCCTCCTGCTCTTCGTCACGGTGATGTTTCACGTCAGATCCCTCAGAGAGACGCTTCGAGTTTCAGCGAGAATCTCTAGCATTATCTTTTACCAGGACAGTAAATTATTCTTTTATTACTGTTATTATTCAAAAATTAACAATTTAACAGATAATATTGGTTTTATACTGCAGCTTACAGCAAAATAATTATTACTAAAAAATAAACCGTATTAAAAAAAGATATTAAAAGCATTAATCATGCAAAAACCTTTTATTCCTTCTTATAATTTTTTGTTTTTATTTTATTAACATTATTTAGTATTAGTTTTTTGTTTTACATTTTGAATATTTTTCTTTCTAAGTTTTCATTATTCATCATTTCAATATTAAATGTTTTATATATAAAAAAGTATTTAAAGTGAGTTTTGTCAGAATTTTGCTTTTCTTGTGCTGTGAAGAAAGAGTTCAGACTCGAA
Organism: Silurus lanzhouensis; assembly: GCA_039877035.1. Classification (NCBI taxonomy): domain Eukaryota; kingdom Metazoa; phylum Chordata; class Actinopteri; order Siluriformes; family Siluridae; genus Silurus; species Silurus lanzhouensis. The sequence goes on along the minus strand of JBCEWE010000371.1, from coordinate 119,023 downwards.
AACAAATTTCAGGGGTGATGAAATAAACAGGACACATGCGGAAAGTCACACCCATGTGAGTGAACCACGAGTGTGTGTGTGTGTGTGTGTGTGTGTGTGTGTGTGTGTGTGTGTGTGTCTTTGTTTCAGATCTGGGGTTTGCGCTTTAGTTCACCTGTTTCTTTCAATTCATTCAGTTAAACAAACTGCTTTTATTACTTTTTTACTAAGTTTTATATTTTATTAAGGTTTAGATTTGAGTTTAGATTTGAGTTTAGATTTGAGTTAAAATTTGAGTTTAGATTTGTGACGCGTCTCGGCAGAGGAATTGTGGTGAGAGTTTGAGTTTGTGATTATTCTGTAAAAAAATACATTTTATTACAAACTGCTTTAATATTTATTGTTTTTTATTGTTGTTAAATTTTTAAACTGTAAAGTTTCTGTGCTGATTTAATAAAACTAAATTCATTCATGAAAATGAAATGTGTTTCTTCAGCAGGAGGAATTTATTTATTTTATTTTGTATTTATTTATTTGTTAAAAACAAAAACGTATGCATTCAGAGGATAAAACGCTTTAATCCTCATCACCTTCACAACTTTATCTCAAAGAGTAACTCAGTCATGTGTGTGTGTGTGTGTGTGTGTGTGTGTGTGTGTGTGTGTGTGTGTGTGTGTGTGTGTATCACCGGGGTTTATTCAGCACTCGAAACACACTGAAGCCCAGCAGAGCGAGTAACGCTGCACCACAACCGACCTTCAACAACAACAACGGTCCACAAATATCCACCTGAGGAACAACCCTGCGAGAGAGAGAAAGGGGGGGGGGAGAGAGAGAGAGAGAGAGAGCGAGAGAGAGAGAGAGAGAGAGAGAGAGAGAGAGAGAAAAAGAGAGAGAGAGTTTTGACTTTTTACAATCCTTTTATTTAACACACATTATGTTATATACCATGTGGAACCCATTATTTAATTAAATATATAAATAGATAAATAATTTTTTTTTAAATAGACATAAATAAAATCAGACAATGACAGTTAAAGGTTGGGGGAGGTGTGTGTGTGAGTGTGTGTGTGAGTGTGTGTGTGAGTGTGTGTGTGTGTGTGTGTGTGTGTGTGTGTGTGTGTGTGTGTGTGTGTGTGTGTGTGATTGTTTAGTTCTTGTGTAAAGTGCAATTTTTCCTCCTCCACTGAACACAGATCTTCATTACAGCACCAAACATCTTCAGCTCTCACACACACTCAAATCAACCACAATCCTCCATTTTATGAAGCAGGAGAAGATTCTGTTGCATCACAGACAGAGTTTCTCTCACTGCTATACAGCTTCGAGTAGAAGCTGAGATCCCCGATTCTGTTCACACAGCATGCATGAATCTACTCCGTCCATTCTTTTGTTCTAAACTGAAGAAGAACTTCAGGAGAATTCATCTCAGTGACGCTTTAAAAGCGTGAGCAGACCAGCGCCCCCTGTAGTGTCCAACAGGTCGTTCATTTTGGCCTTTTTATTTTTGAGGGCTTCAATATGCCCTCGATTTCCTGTGGCCTCCAAAAGCCGGAGTTCCACCATCGCTATCTCCAGAGCTAGATTCAAAATGATTTGTTCTTCAGTGAAATCGCACCAATGCTGTAGGAGTAAAAAGCTCCTTCTCCAGTTTAAAACAATTCCATAAAAAAATTTAATTAGCATCTTCTAAAAGTGCGGTGTTAAAACACCAGTAGCTGCTCTTAGGTTTTATTTTCTTTTGCCTGATGGTGCACTGGACCATGCAGTGGTCTGAGATGCCTACAGGAAAAATAAAACATTTTGTAAAATAAGTCAGTTGATGCTTAAAACAATAAAGTGATCTAATCTGTCCAGGGAGAGC
>JBCEWE010000371.1:107180-109680 GCA_039877035.1 Silurus lanzhouensis | reverse complement strand
TATTCACGTCCGGACCCCAAGGCATGTAGGGAAAAACGTCGAACACCTCCTTCAGCTCACTGGGGTTCAGAGCACCATCTTGATCCTGAAATACAATAATCATGAACTTACTCATCTCATTATCACTGACACTGATCAGATACGTGACTTTTATTCATTAACTTGGTATGTGTGTGTGTGTGTGTGTGTGTGTGTGTGTGTGTGTGTGTGTGTGTGTGTGTGTGTGTGTGTGTGTCTTCACCTTGTCATGTTTATCGAAGACGCTCTGCAGGAACAGGGAAGCGTTGTGGTTGAGCTCAGTGCTGCAGTCTGCTGGGATTTTTATTCTACAGACACACATAGTGAAGGATTACATGAAATTCAGAGGGTGGAGCTAAAACTAACAATAAACAGTAAGGTGGGTGGAGCTACAAAAGTTACAGGAATTTTTTTTTTTACTCAAACAGGAGAAACAGTAAAGAAGAGGGTGGAGCTATCGATATACGCAGAGGCGTGGCTAAACTGGAAAAAAGATAACGTGGGCGGGGCTAACATTAGAATCAGGCAAGTAATTGGTACGATCCAAATCAGTAAGTGGCACAGGAAGTGGGTTTAACAGCAGAACCAGGTTAGCAAGGTCTGGGTTAACGAAAGAAACAGGTTGCCTGGGGGCGGAGCTAAGAGGACAAACAGGAAAGAAGGAGGCGGGACTATGAACAGAAACCTATCACAGGAAGGTGATAGTTTATCGTGAGTGGGCGGGGCTTACGGAGGGAAAAGATAATCCTGATGTAATTCCAGATCATCGTCGTAACCAAAATGGCGAAGCACCGCCCACGTGGTCTCGTGACGCCCCCTCTGGATGAAGAGCGAGTGGAGGAAAAGGAATCCTGGGAAAAAAGATATCATTAGTTTATACACCAGTGTGTGTGTGTGTGTGTGTGTGTGTGTGTGTGTGTGTGTGTGTGTGTCTCACCCTGCAGAGTCAGTCCATCCTCACACACTCCATCAGGCATGTTCTTCTTCACCACCTTCTTCACGTCCTCTAGAGCCTGAGGAGCGAGTGGTGAGCTGAAACACACTCTCTAAAAAAACAACACGGAAAATAACAGGAAATAGAAACCTGAATAAAAGCACAGGAAGCAGATGTGAGGGATTCTTTCACTCTTTCACTCATTCATTCGTTCAATTATTCACTTATTCATTTCTTCACTTTTTTACTCCTCTGTGTTTTTACCTGGAAGAAGTTGAGCTCAGCGTCACTCAGGATGCTGTTATTATCCAAATCTGATATCCTAAAGATACGCGTGAGAGCACGTACACACGCTGGCTTCATCTGTCTCTCACACACACCACACACACACACACACACACACACACACACACACGTAAAATATGATATATACAGTAGTGAGACGTGATTGTTGTGAGAGATTAGAGAGAGCAGCAGTTCAGCACCTGTTTGCCCTCGGGGCAGTAAAGTGGCCCTGTGGGGTGAAGGACGGCTTTCTGAGCGTAATAAAACATCTCAGAGATGTTCTTCAGATTCTTCGCTGAACACTGAAACACACCAACCATAACAGTTACATTTCTATACAGATTAATAAATAAGTAAATAAATAAACAAACAATCAAATAAATGAATAAATAATAAATATAATACAATATAAAATGGTAAATAAAAAAATATGTGCAGTCGGTAATAACACGTTTATAAACTCTGAAAAACACCAATATACTGCTGTGTGTGTGTGTGTGTGTGTGTGTGTGTGTGTGTGTGTGTGTGTGTTTGCACCTCCACACAGGTCTCGATCTCTGTGTATTTGTTCATGATGTGCAGGACGTTCTCCATGTTGCTCTGTTCCACCAGATCAGATTTATTCCCAACCAAGATCAGAGGAACCCTGTGACACACACACACACACACACACACACACACACACACACACACACACACACACAATGTGTAAATGTTGATGGTTGTGTCTTGAACCCTCATGGTTTTTAATATCCCAGATGTGGAGTGAAGATGAGAAGATGAGGATCAGTGTCTCTGACCTGCTGTCTTTATCCGTCCTCTCGTTGATCAGAGGAATCCAGTGACTCGTCACCTGAAACAGAAACATCACGTGTTGGAGCTCACGCTGAAACGCTGGAGCTTCCTGATTTAAGCTTCGTTTAAATGCCCAGCGTTTGCAGCTTGGGGGTGCTGGGATTAGAACTCAAAACCTTCATATCTGAAGTCCAACATCTGTACCACTGAGCATCAAACACTCGCATTACATTCAGAAACACTCTTTTCCATGCTCAGGGTCTCCTGGGAATGATTTGTTCTCACTCACGATCTCCTGGATGTTTTTTTGTCTCTGTGTGATTTTGGAAAAAACTCAAACGCAAATCAAGTGTTTTTCCAAAGCAGCTGATTTTTTCCATGAGGTTCTGCATCCTGCTAAACATTTAGAGACAAAACAACTACAAACATTTAGAATAACTCAGAAACGTATAAAAAATATATAACATA
>JBCEWE010000371.1:67500-102027 GCA_039877035.1 Silurus lanzhouensis | reverse complement strand
TTTATCTTTGAAATAAATGTGCAACTGGAAGCTCAAAGTGCATTTCAAGCGTAAAAATAGGGGGAAAAATTATCAAATAAAATAAGTACATAAAAATAAACATCACAAAAATAAAGAAATACATCACCTGAAAACGTTTCCCTGGATTTAAAGATCAGATTTATAAACACTAAAAGAATCTCTCTGTCTAATCTCGACAGGGAGAGAAAACCAGCTCACCCTCAGAAGATACGAGAACGAGTAGGAGAACGAGTAGGAGAACCTCTAAAAGACCAGAATCACGCCTTGGAGTGTAGACAGTAAAAACTGAGACGTGTAATGAGGTGCTGCAGCATGTTGGGAATTAAAGGTCAGGATAAGAATTTTGAATGAATCTGTGATCTAACAGCGAGCGAAAGCTTTTCCCTGCGTTACAGTCGTGATTTATTAAAATAAAATCATTATTTTATGTTCTCCATCTCAGTGTGGATGAATTCAGGAGTGAGGAAAGAGTCAGGGTTTGGGGAAGAACAAGGCGTTTCCTGGTTTTGTCCCGAACAGCCAGAACATTGGTCTAACCGGAGCGCTGAACTCCACCTGAACATCACACAGCTCCGTTTCTCCATCCGCTCCACTCCAGAAGGAGATCTGTCCCGCGTCTACATCCAGTCTGACTCGGAGTCTGCTCGGGTGTCTGTGTTTCAGTGGTGTCTCCGAGCCATCGTGCCAAGCGCTGAAGCTGCTGTTACTCCACTCGATACACCAGGACGATTTACTCCTCCCGAGACGCTCGTTTTTCTTAAGGTGGGCGTACGCCACCCCAACTGCCCATCCGGTGCACTCGCTCGTCTCTACATCCCAATAGTGCCTCCCTGTGGTGAACTCCTGATCTGCCATGCACTGACACGCCTCGAAATGGCACGGCTGCGGCCTCGGAGACAGAGACGATCTCACTTCCATTCTCTGTCTCTGAGGAAGGAAAACTAAACGCCGATGAAGCAGATGAAGTGAGAAGGTCAGCGAGACAAACTCAGCACCCAGAGCTGCGAGAGAAGAAAAAAGATCTGACATTAAAGGTGCGATAAATAAATATATTTATACTAATCTACTGGCAGCGTGTTTACCTGCAGCTGCTCCACTATCAGAGATCCCACTGTCTGGATCTTCTGACACACTCATTGGATTCTCCACTGAACCAGCTTCAGGGCTCTTCAGAACCTAAAGATAAAACCCAGAGCAGAACATGACAAGCCCATGGGCTGATCTTTCATCAGTGGGTGGAAATGAAGAAGGGAAAAAGGAAACAGACTTCTGTTTGGTATTAGCAGAGGAAAATAAAGCACATTTAATGTACCTCATCAATCTGAGGAACCGGAGGAACACTCGCGCTCCTCTCAGCACACGGAACATCTTCTTCACAGTCCAGTGAGGAACTCGACACGTCCCCTGAAGATGATGACTCACAAGTCCTGGCCCTGTCTCTAATGGAGCAGCTCTCAATCTAGAGGAAATATTGAGAGTTTTAAAGCTTCGTGCTGCATGTACGTGGAGAAACACCATGTTCCTTCTGTAACGTTTCCTACCTGAAACTCAGCATTAAAACATTCAGCTTGCAGAATTTTGCTCTTTTTCATCTCCTGCTTCAGGAAGTTCTGTTTTCTCTGCAAAAAATCAAGAAGATGAACATTAGTAAATAATCAGTGAGATCAGTGAATATAATTATATCCTTATTAATTACCCCGACTGCAACTTTGAGACCAATACTGCCCCCTACTGCATCTTTAAAGTATGTATGTAATATCCTCCAACTGCAACTTTAAGACCAATACTGCCCCCTACTGGATCTTTATTACCCTTAATATCCCCTACTGCACCTTTAATACACTTATATACCCCCTCAGAGTCCTGATGAGTCTCAGTTCAATGTTTTATGAACAGACACAGGAAGTTGAAGTCCAGCTCTACCTAAGCACCTGAGAATAAACCCTCACCTGAGTGAACTCTTCCTCACTTCCGGTCAGGAGACTGTCCCACATTTCCCGACCCCCCACTTCCTGTAACTCCAGGATGGCGCTGATGGTGACATTTTTGTGGAGTTTGCGGTCGGTCCTGAGTTCAGCCCGACACTGGGGACAGTGTCTCCTCTTCACATTCTGCTTTAGATGATCCGTAATGCACTGGAGGCAGTAACTATGTCCGCACTCTAAACTTACCGGCTCACTGAACAGCTCGAAACAGATCGGACATTTTAGCTGATGAGATATAAACGTCAATGCGGCTTCATGAAGCGCCGACATGATCTAGGAGGAGAAGGTCCAGGTTCCAGGGTCCAGGCTTTCAGTTCTTTTTCCTGGGAATCGAAAGTGAAAGTAGTGACCCGATGACGCGGAACCAAACATGCGAGAGTCGCGTTTCCTGCCCGGATCCTGATTCCGGCGGACCTGAGGGCACAGCATGGCGGCTGCGTTCTGTTCAAACTCAGAAACATCACCACGAGAGTTGACTGAGATTCTTTAATAAAGAATGTGGGTCGCTAAACGGATTCTGACTCCCGCCGTCCTCACAGGTAAACATTCAAACAGGTGTTTATACATAAATATACAGGTGCTGCGATGAACTCGGGTTAGGACGAGGTGCAGGACGCTGATCTGGAGCAGTTCAGGATTACTGACTGTATTAGAGAAACAGAAACACATTAAACACATGTAGAACACTTTAATTAATATCCGGTCTAATTACTGAGTTTAATCAGGGTCACAAGGCCTCTTTTTTAAATTGTGACGTTTCTGTACCTACTCGCACAAGTTATAAAACAAAACACGCAAATGTCATCCGGCATCTGATACCAGCGGTAGAATAACGCAATGGATCCTATAGGAAAAGTCCTTACTGCCCCTTTAATACCCTTACTGCCCCCCACTGCACTTTTAATACTCTTACTGCCCCTTTAATACCCTTACTACCCCCCACTGCACCTTTAATACCCTTACTGCCCCTCAGTGCACCTTTAATACCCTTACTGCCCCTCAGTGCACCTTTAATACCCTTACTGCCCCCCACTGCACTTTTAATACTCTTACTGCCCCTTTAATACCCTTACTACCCCCCACTGCACCTTTAATACCCTTACTGCCCCTCAGTGCACCTTTAATACCCTTACTGCCCCTCAGTGCACCTTTAATACCCTTACTGCCCCCCACTGCACTTTTAATACCCTTACTGCCCTCAGTGCACCTTTAATACCCTTACTGCCCCCCACTGCACTTTTAATACCCTTACTGCCCCCTCAGTGCACCTTTAATACCCTTACTACCCCCCACTGCACCTTTAATACCCTTACTGCCCCTCAGTGCACCTTTAATACCCTTACTGCCCCTCAGTGCACCTTTAATACCCTTACTGCCCCCACTGCACTTTTAATACCCTTACTGCCCCTCAGTGCACCTTTAATACCCTTACTACCCCCCACTGCACCTTTAATACCCTTACTGCCCCTCAGTGCACCTTTAATACCCTTACTGCCCCTCAATGCACCTTTAATACCCTTACTGCCCCTCAGTGCACCTTTAATACCCTTACTGCCCCTCAGTGCTATGAGACTCAGTTCAGTGATTTATGGAACCAGAAGCAGGTGGATGGTGAACAGTGGCTCAGCTCTTTGAAATAAATGTATAATTTTATAAATATGATGTTAACTTGTACAGGACACTACAGGCTGCTGTGTCGGCGTCCGGTCCCCCCGTCCCCCCTGCCCCCCTGCCCGAGTTCTCCCCCCGCTTCCTCCAGTGCACCTACTGCTGGACGGCTCGTATCCCAGCCGCAGACCTGAACCTCAACCTCCTGCGTGGTGAACCTGCAGAACCTCTGTGCAGACGTGATGATGCGGTGGCTGAAGTCAGGCTGGACTCCTTGTACACCCCGGAGCAGCGAGACTCCATCCTGCAGCTCCTCAACACGGGCTCCGAGTCCGAGCTCGCTGCCGTCAAAATGCTCCGGGGACGAAAATCAGCCAACATCGTCGCGTATCGAGTGCGAAACGGACCCTTTAAGGATCTGGAGAGCGTTGTGAACGTGCCACTGTTAAAGCACAAAAGCGCCGTCGTGGCCTTTAACTCCATCCTCTGTCCGACAGAGAAGAAGGAGAAGAGGAAGGGGAAGATTCATCTCGCGAAGTTCATCAGGCCAGAGGTGGATAAGGCGCTGTTAGAGGTGAGAGAGGGCGTGGCAGCGGGTTTGGGGTTTAATCTGGGATTCATTCACGACTCAATTATGAATCACATTAAAACAAACTGTTGATTTGATTCATTACAATGAAATCATTATTATGGTCGCATTAAAACCGACCAATCGGCTATAAAAACAGCAAGCTCCGCCCCCTGCGGCTCCCAGTCTGGAACAGGAAGTAAAACCCTATTGAAAATAATCACGATATTATGATGTAATAAATATCTCAGCTACGTGAAGGGCATTTTGCAGGGATCTACATCAGTGAGGAACATTTTCAGCACACCTGCTTGGAATTATGGTACCTGTGATATTGAAGGTGATAATATGGATGTTTTGCAGGACTCCAGCTCCATCGTGTCCATCGTGTGCGGGACCAACAGAATCGCGTGGACGCACATGGACCGGGCGATGACGGTGTTGGAGTGGCAGCAGCAGGACTGTCACAACTTCATGAAGGGCACCTACATGGCGTCCGGTTATCTGGATGACGTGAGAGATAAAAACGCTGATGGACATTTGTTTCATAATAAATAAACAAATTGTGATTTTTCTGAACAAATTTCTCGCGCAGGTTTGTGGCGTGGTGTCGAACCTGCCCGCGGCGGATTTCTACGTGGTGGAGAAGCCGAGCGTTTCGGTCCAGAACACGGCGCTGTTCCCGGTGGTGGTTCACCTGCGCACGGTGGAGGCCATGCTGTTCGCCCTGCTGAACTCCAGGAGGTGCGCAGACGGGCCGCCCGTCGTGCTGAACATGATGCGCACGGCCGTGGGACGTCACTTCGGCCTGATCGTGGGCGAGAGCCGGACGAGCGGCGCAGAGGTGGTGAGGAAGATGATGGCGGAGTCGGCGATGAAGAAGATACCGCGTGTGATCTTCCCGAACGAGCTGCTGGTGCGCTACAGTGGAGCGTTTCACTTCAGCAGCAGGAACAAAGGACAGGAGATGTGTGACGCCCTGCTGCAGGCCGTCGCCTTCTATGAGCTGCTTTCAGACTCGCACTGAGACGCGCGCGCGCGCGTGCGTGCGTGTGTGTGTGTTATAGGAAACACTTAAAAGAAACTTAAGACACGTCTTCATCCAGTCTTTCACACAAACCTGAAGTACACTGAATATCAGGACAGATTGTAAAAAACACCACAATAAGCCGTACTGTAGGAGTGAAAGTTTCCCACCAAGTCTTTTTGGCTTATTGTGTAAAATAAACACTTTTTACACCCGTCTGTTAAACACAGAGTCTCCAGAATGTTCATTCCATTACAGATGAACGGGGTGCCAATACTTTCTCACACATTAAACATTTCCTCATGCTTCTGCTTCAAGCTTTTATTATATATATTTAGTTAAAGTTTATTATAAAAACGTTTAGTCATTTTAATTTAACCTGACAAAACTAAACTGCATTCTGATTGGCTGGTGTACAATCAAAGATTAATTTATTAATTAATTAAAAAGGTCAGACAGGTAAGGTGTATTTTTTACTTTTAATATATAAACATATTTCTAGAAATGTATTTTGAATATATTATCTCCCACTAGGGGGCGCCACAATAGATCTCTAAACCATACAACATCTCAGGTCTCACCACAGTCCTATAAACTTTCCCTGTCCATTACCACTGCAAACAGGAAAGGGCTCAGAGCCGATCCTTGATGCAGTCCAACCTCCACTTTAAACAAGTCTATTTTAGATATTCAAATATTTTTAATTTATATAAATAAGTTTATATGAATGTTTTCACATTTGTTGAGTTTATTTATTTCGATTTTCTTCTTCATTAGCAGCATCTTGACTACAGATTCTTCATATTTATTTAATTAAATATACATTATTTATACGTATTAAAATATTTAGCAATTTATTATTCATGTGATTTTAAGTACATGTGTTTTCTGGACTGAAATGAAATTAGGGGAAAATGACGTGTGTGTGTGTGTGTGTGTGTGTGAACTGGATTTTATAAATTATACATCATTATTATTATTATACAGTAAACACTAACAGATTGAGGGCACTTTTAGGGAGACGCAGTCCGATCTCTGTGAGGTAATCAGAACATCTGTCAGAACAAAAAAAATGTAAATGTCACGTGTGAGAGTGTGTGTGTGTGTGTGTGTGTGTGTGTGTGTGTGTGTGTGTGTGTGTGTGATTAAACACTACCTGAGCTCCTCCTGTTGCTCGGTGTTCTGTTTTCTGCACATGAAGCGCAGAAATGGAAGATAATCGGTCACTATGGCCTTCTGATCTCCATGAAATCGAAACGCTTTACTGCAGACCGCTTTGTTTACCACTTCCCTCATCTCCTGTTCACTGAGAGACAGAGTTTAGTTAGTGATTAGTTTATTATACACAATACAGACAATCAACAGATATATCGCCTATTTAAAGAGCATTATTACTGCCATAATGACAGTTTTTTTCATATTCATTGCTATTAAAATCAAAACATTAACATACTTATGCATGAGGTTGGTGGGTGAATCTAACAAATAATTAGGCTACGTAATAACAAGAGGTCGACCGATAGCGATATCTAGTTTGGATCGTATTTGCCGATAACCGATTAATTAACCAAGAACAAACAACACCATGTAAAAGTAGTACTGAATTTTATTACAAAAAACGTAAAAAAAACAGTACTGAATCATGAAAAGTGCTAAAGGAAATAAATATGAATCTATTTATAAATAAATTGTATAATTAATAAATAATACATATATTACAGCGCTCTCAGTGCAGCGTGCGGTCTCACGTGTGAAAATAAACAACACGTAGTGTCAGTGATCCGCCTCTAGAGGCCGCTCTTTTAATGACAGCGGACAGGAAGCTGTCCATCGGTATGGATTTTGTGCCTCGACCTTTTTTATTAACTAAAGGACATTTTAGTTTAAAAGCCAAACTTTATTATCAAATACAAATATGCTGAATAAAATATTTAAAATTACATTTACCCAAATATGTCTCTGGCATTGTTCAGAGGGCCGGTTCACATTTAGTGGTGTAGGGGCCGTTGTTTAGGGGCCCCTAGTATTAATTGATAAATTAAAGCCAAACCTTTGAACCCGTTTCCACGCTTTGCTTTGATTCCCTCGTTTCATCGGACACACCTCCGTCCTGCACCTGTGGAATGCCAAACCCTCCACCACCGCCAGGATCTCGTAACATCTCTCCGAAATGTGCGTCCTCATTTCCACATCTTCCCCTGGTTCGTCCAGCAACCCGTCAACCATCTTGGCTCCCAGAGGTCCGAGTTTACGACACGCCCCCCAGCACAAGTACGAGTCCACAAAAGACATGGTGTCAAAGAAACATGCCAGAGAATCCACTTTAGAAAAAAACCCTGTAGCTGATTGGTTCGTGTGTTCGGCTCCGTCCAATGGTAGCGCAGGAATCGAGTGCTGCTTTCTGAGAACGTTTCTCTGAACCTTCAGTTTTCTCGAGCTGGGTGGAGACTGAGCTTTGTTCTTTTGATCAAAGGCGCTTTGATGTGCGTTTTTAAAAGTGGGCTGGGCTAAAAGAAGATCCAGGTTGGAGTAGAGCAGACTCCGCCCCTTTCTCCAGCTCTCCACTAGGATCTCCATACACCTGTGCAGTTCGTTGTAGGACCTACACTATAACACACACACATACACACGTATACATTTGTGTGTATAAACAGGCATAAATGTTGTGTGTGTTGTGTTATGTGTGTGTTACACTCACAGTGAGCACTCGGTTGTGTAGATGGTGGTGTGTGTTTTCTTCTCCGCTTCTCACCCACACCTCCAGCTCTAACACACTCCTTCTCACATCTCCATTATTCTCCTGTAGCATGAAGCGGATCTGCTCCGGGTCCAGTTTCACACCCTCTGCCACACACACACGCTGCAGGTAGCTCACAACGCTCTCCTTATACACACACACACACACACACACAATGTAATTAGTAACTGCACTGTGGAGTCTCTGGTGTATAGACTCAGGGTTTGTGTTACCTGTGCAGGAGTTCTAAAACGGATCTCCTCAAAACGTCCATCAAAAGACTTTCTGGACGCCGGATCTGCAAAACACAGTGACGTAAATGTACAATACATATTTTTATACATTATTTTAACAAATCGTTAGCAGGAAATTCAGTAAAAAAAACTGGAAACGTCTGTATGTTGATCTGAAGCTCAGAATTTTATATTATAAATAAAACTTCTTCCAGCCAGATGTGGTTCTTCACCACAATTCTACAGGACGTCTCTGGATGCTGTAGTATACAATTTTCCCTTCACTTGAACTAGGAGGATCAAACCTGCTCCAGCAAGATGATACCCCTGTGCACAAAGCCAGCTCCATGAAGATCTGCTTTCCATGGTTTGGATTTGGTGAAAGATCTCCTGCTATAGAGCTCAAAACCCTACTGAACACAATGAATGTGAACGCTGACTGCATCCAGGAACTTCCTGACCTTCTCACTTCCATCAGTACCTGACTTTACTAACACACATCCTTGTAGCTGAATGAATCTCCACAAAAATCTAGTGGAACATCTTCCCAGAAGAGTGGAGCTCATTATAAGAGCAAATGGAGACTAAATGTGAAATGAGATGTTAAAAAAGAACAGTGTATATGCAGATTTTGTCCTCTTCAGGTCTCTTTGCCTTTTTTGGAGTTTTGTGGGCGTGGCTACATGTACATGTGGTGTGAATGGAGAAAATGAGCGAATTTGGTAAACGAGTTTTGGTAAAATGGTGGAAGAAACATACTGAACTTTTACCACGACAATGAATGGAGCTCTGAAGCTCACCGTTGGTGGTCAGGATGATGGGTCTCTTGGTTGTACTCATTAAAGTCTTTATGGCGGCGAAAAACCCCACGTCCTCCTCGAAGACGATATCAACCTGCAGCGAGGAAACATCTCAGAAACCCGAGAACGAGCGGTTGCTACGGAAACTATGAAATTAAATAACTATGAATATATTAATAAATATAATCATATAAATAATATATTATAATTAATAAATATAATATAGCGCTCTCCGTGCAGCATGCAGTCTCAGTAAATTTGCCTCTAGAGGCCGCTCTCATAATGACAGCGGAGCGTGAGCCGGAAAAACTATCTGTATGGATATTTTGGATGGATCCATATGGACTATCAATAATGATTAATCAGCAAAACTGATGAATCGGTCGACCCAATCACAGTCAGAGCTGCTGTTACAGAGAAATAATCAACACCTTCTGACCAATCAGGATCCTTGAACGGATTTACCTCCTCAAACAGAACGAGCGATATCGGTGGCGTCTTGTCGGTTTTGTCCTGCACACCGTCTTGCTTACATTTGAACTCATCACGTGTGACGTCATCAGGAGCTTGGAAAGATCAAGACGTTTTATTTTGCGTAGAAATGTGGAGCATCTTCGTTAATAAACGACATGATATTCCAATAATAAACAGGAAGAAGGAACTTGCAGAAACTGATGTTTTCTCCCAAATGAACTGTTACTTACGTCTTGTGTCGTGAGGAAGTTCAGTGTGTTTGTTTCCGGTTTTCCTGAAGTAGCGTGTGAGAGTGACAGATTTCCGCGAAACGCCACATTTCCTTCTGGAAGCAGTTTGAGACATGGCTGAAGGTTTTCTGCAGGACCAGATGGGTTCCTGTGAAGCTCCTCGACCTGAAACACATACACTCCTGGTCATGGACTTGTGTGATGAAAATGACACGTGATGACTTTACATTTTCGGCATTGTGGAGACTTGTATATGGGAACTCACGTGACGCTGCAGCAGGTGAGGGCGTGTGAGAGATGGCGGGCTGTGGTGCCCCCACCTGGTGAGACTGAGTCGACTCCTTGAGCTGAGACAGAACCAGACGACCGGAGCGCAGTGATGAGCTGTTCACCTCCAACACCTGCGCGCACACACACACACACACACACACACACACACACACACACACACACACACACACACCTTAAATTGAGCTTGCTCTAAAATGTGTGTGTGTGTGTGTGTGTGTGTGTGTGTGTGTGTATACATTAAAGCCCAGCTGCTCTGCACAGGCGAACACAGCTGCGCTCTTTCCTGTTCCTGTAGGTCCGTGGATCAGCAGCGTGTTACAAAGTTCACCATCACACTCCTCCTTCTGCAGGTCTCCTTCAAAATCACCACAATCCCACGAGCCTGATCACAGAACAACAATTCTGTGTATGGATGATGATGATGATAATAATGATGGTGGTAGTGATGATGGTGATAGTGGTGGTGATGATAATAGTGATGATGATGGTAGTGATGATGAAGATGGTAGTGATGATGGTGATGATAGTGGTGGTGATGATAATAGTGATGATGATGGTAGTGATGATGAAGATGGTAGTGATGATGGTGATGATAGTGGTGGTGAAGATAATAGTGATGATGATGATAGTAGTGATGATGAAGATGGTAGTGATGACGAAGATGGTAGTGATGATGGTGATGATGATGATGTATTACCGTTGCTCTCCTTCTTCATTCGCTGTTCCTCTCGTCGTCTTCTCCTCTCCTCCACATCCGCCCTTATTCTCCACTTCTTCAGCCAGCTGTCACCATGGCAACAAGTAAACAGGATTATAAAGGGAATTGTGCAGGGAAAGTTTTTATTAGGCATTTATTTTTAAATCAATAAATTTAACACAAAACTATTTAATACTTCACAATACTCACTTAAATATTATAATAATTTATCAATAAAATGTATAAAAATAAGAAAGTCTCATACGCCTGATCACTGATACACTGAACAGATAAAACTATTCTTTCCTTTTTTCTTTTAAAAGTAATTTTACAGCCATTTGTGGTTCTTCACCAAACTGTTACACAAAGTTGGAGACACAATTGTGTAGGACGTCTTTGCAGTAATATGACATTTTGCCTTCGGAGACCTGAACCTGCTCCAGCATGACCATGCCCCTGAGCACAAAGCCAGCTCCATGATGATCTGCTACATGGGCTGGAGTGGAAGATCTCCAGCTATAGAGCTCCAAGGTGTTCCGTCCTTTAGGATGAATGTGAACGCTGACTGCACCCCAGGAACCTCCTCCCCTTCTCACCTGCACCACTACCTGACTTTACTTACACACTTGTAGCTGAATGAGTCTAGTGGAACATCTCTCCTGAAGAGTGGAGCTCATTATAAGAGCAAATGGAGACTAAATGTGGAAATGGGAGGTTCAAAAAGAAGCACAATCTTATAGTTTTAAATCTGCAATAATAATAAAAGAAGAATAAAGAAGAAGAAGAAGGAGAAGAAGAAGAAAAATGATAAGGAGGTGCTGATGGTTCACCTGTACAGCTTCTTCACTGCAGCCGAGTTTCCCACCATTTCTTCACATCCCCGAGGGCGATATTTCTCCGTCCAGGGCAAGTCCTCATCCTGTCTCACACGTCCCTCCTCCTGACGTGACTCCTCCTGATTTGCGTTCTTCACACGCTGCTGTTTCCTCCTCAACCTGTTCCTCTTGATCGCTCCTTCTCCAGAGGTCACATGACCTTCGGACGTGTTCACCATCTCCGTCCTGTCCTGACTCCATCTCTGGTGTTTGCAAAGATGTTCATCGCTGTGGCTTTGTACTTCCTGTTTCCTCTTTGAGACGAATAACGAGGAGTAAACACTTTCACCTGGAGAGAAACAGAAGGACCAAGAAGCCTCTTTGATCACGTTTTGCCTGGTGTGTGTGTTTATCCTGTGATTATTATACGCATAATAAACCTCACCATGAGTGCAGACCTCCTGCAGAAGCTCCTCATGCTCATGCAGATCTCTCAGTCCTTTCAGACCTCCAGCTTTCTCCTCGAGAATGGACGGCTCCTGATGACACAAAGTGTTGGGTTCTGACTTGATCACAAGTTTTTGTCCTCCAGACATATTCATGTGGAAGAGAAGACCTCGTGTTGGAGGAGAACATTGTGCACCAGGAGTGGTCAGAGGTCTCGGGGTCTTCATGATGGACGTGTCTGAAGATCGGTTACAATCATGATGATGTTCGTCAGTGACGTTATGTCTGATTCCTTCACACATCAGATCAGACCTTCTGCTCCTCTTCACCCTTTTCAGTCTGTTGTTCTTTGGTTTCTCATATTCTAGGAGAGAAGATTTCTGGATCTGGATGTTCTCATCTTTAACGTGTTTATTGTCAGGAGTGAAGCTCTGTGGGATGCAGGAGGACGCCATGTTGGAAGTTCATTTACCTCTACTGTAAAAACGAAACACAAACATCAGCATCTTGCTGTTATTAACACCTCCTTTAGTGTCTTTCAATGTTTTATGTAAAATGTAACATATATAAATCACATATTTATGAAATTTCAGGACTGAATCTCCTTTATTCTGTTTTTAAAAGACAGAAATGATTTTTTACCTCTGAATGGGACGAGATTGCTTTCGTAACAACAATACGTTCGCGCCGGAGACGTTCACCTCGGACTGACCAATCAGAACATACGGCTGAGTGATGACGTCATGACGTCGGTAACGTGACCAGTGTGAATTAAAAACCGGCAAATGTGTTTTTATTTTTTATAAGTGTTCGAAATTCAAACTCGGGAAAACAGCACGTGATAAAACGGCGTGACGTCACAACCCCGATAATCCACAACAATCATAATAAATGATCTAGATTTTTCGTTATTTCTTAAAATTATTATTTTACAAATTACAGCAATAAAAAAATTATAAATAAAAAATACAAAAAGCTTAATTCAAATAAAACATTTATTATTAAAATAAATATTTAATATATGTAAAATAATAAAAGTAATAATTTATATAATATAAATTGATTATAATAAAAAATATAATTTGTTAATTTCATTATTTAAAAAACCCTAAAATACAAAAAAATTTGTTTTGCCTCTTTAAAAATCTGTTTTTAATGTATTTTTTCAAAAAAAAAAAAAAAGGGGAAACGTACAAAATATTACAATATATGATTTAAATTTATTCACCTTAATCTCATGTTCATTTATTGACTTTGTTCTGCAATTTTGATATAATTTATTTAAAATATAATCACTATTTGTGTTTAAATCTGAGTTGATTGAGATTAATATCAGATTAAGTTTCTAATAACGATGCATCACACCACCTGAGAAAAGATTCATCGCCAAACAGAACTTTATGAAACACGACGCTTCGTTTCTGTTTACAAATTTTTAATTTGTCTTATTTCCACGTTACAGGGAAACCTATGCATTTTTTTGTTTACAATTTGAAATATACACTGTGTACTGAGTGAACGGGGAGAATCTGAGAGCTTTGGCATTTTATAAAGTACGACACGCTTCTTTACCGGATTCGAGCCTAACATCCTGATCAGAGTGTTTTATAATCGTGTTCAGTAAAACAAAAATCGTCAAAGGAATGATCTCACAATGCTCTGCCCCCTCTGTCCATCCATCCATCCATCCATCCATCCATCCATCCATCCACATACTCATTTATTCCTACAAGCAGTCCATTTTTTTCCTTTAAAGGCAAAAATACAAGCAAATGCTCAGATAATATTGCTGATTAATTAGGAAATAAAATCAATAATAACGTTGAGACAGAGGAGGCGAAGTGTCGCACGTCATAATCGAAAAAACAACAACAACAAATACACCCAAAAAAATCACTAAACAAATGAAGTGCTAACAGACTGTAAAAAAAAAAACAATAAAAACAATAATAATAATCAGGAATAGCAGTTTGTCCTTTCTAGAGTTAATAATAATGACAAAAATAAATCCAGAGACAAACAAACAAAGATGAACCAAACACAAACAAACAAACAAACAAACAAACGAGTCTCAGTGTTGGTCATGATACAGAACATAAAAACTTGACAGAAAAGCTGCTTCAGTCTTTAAAACCTGGCGTCTGAGTCTAAACATCCTTCTGTCAAGAGATTCTCCAAAATCAACTCGGCTCTGGCTCAGAATTGTGTCTCCTCACGCTGAGCTGTCCAGCATCTGACTTTAGATTGTTTTTTCTTGTGAATTCTAGAAAAGCAAAATAAGTTTAATTGAAAGAAAAACTAAAGAGAAATGCGTCAATGAAATCCCGAGCTGTGCACTGTCTCTGCGCTCTAAATGATTCTGGAATAATCGTTCTCCCAAAAATGAAAAAAAAGTATAGAAAAAAGAATTCAGAAAATGGTACTTAATAGTTTGTTAAATATCTGGATAATCAAAAAGAAATGCTTTCTTGAATAACAGGAACTGGTCTTGGTCTACAACTTCAACTCTAAATCATTTATTTAGAGCTTTCTGGAATTGGTAAAGAACTTCCAATGTCATCTTCATTCTCCATATGATGAGCTGAACTTTTTTAACTGGTTGAAATTGTTTTACATCTTCCTCAGCTCCAGAAATTTCTGTACAATCTAGACAGCTAATCTCAACCCAGGGACTGAGAAACCGATCGTGTTGGTTTCAGCTCCAAAACATTTGTATTATAATTTTTTTACTCCAGAAACAAAACAAAAAAAGGAACTGTTTCTGGGAGAGTTTTCATTACTTTCTAGAAACCTCAAGTTTTTTCTTTTGGATTGCAGTAGCAAAATCTCTCCAGATGAATAACTGTTTACGGACGTCAGCTATACATTTTGCCGTTTAATTCTAGAAAACCACAAAACAGCTTAAGGATTTTGTAGAAATTTTGTTCTCGAATGGCAAAAAGATCGTATCTTTCTCCAGGTGATTAAATGTGTACTTCCCGAAAACTCTAGAGGTTCCTGTAAAATCTGGAAAAGCCCTGTTTCTACCCCGGGATCGATGCTGTGCTATTTTTTGGAATGTAGCAGCGAATTTTAACTAGATGTTGGAGAACAGGAGATTTAGTTAGTTCTAGAAAACCAGAAACTAGAATAAAAAAAGAGTTGTGATTCCTAGTGGTGTGAATCCTAATGATCTTAGCTCTAGCTCTAGAATTTGCCCCTCTAGCCAGACAACCCCCACCCCCACCCTCTCTGATTAATGATGATGGATTTGCTGCTGAACCAGAGCGGAGCAGATTTGGTGCGTAGGCGTCCGGTATTGGGCGTGTCGGGGGTTCAATCGGTGACGGCGCTCTTGGTGCGTTTGCCATGCAGGGAAATCCCTGAGGAGACGGCGTGACCGTTACAGGCGCTTTGCTCCTGCTTGGGCAGCTCAGCCTGGATCTCCCGCAGCCGCGTCATCGCCCGGTCGATGGTCGCCGTGGTGACCAGGTTGAAATCGTGCATGCTGACCAAGTGAAGCAGGAAGTTGCGCCACAGGTTCCTGTGTGCGATGTGAGGGCCGCAGTTCTCCACAAACAGCATGATGGCCTGGTTCATCTGGTTATCCGCTATAAACCTGGACAGGAAGTGACATCACATTTTTTTCTCAGACACAAACGCTACAAATTATTGTATTGTAGTTTATTATTTTGGTGATTTTACAAAATCACCAACATACCCGTGTTTCATGACATGGAGGTTCCACAGCTTCATCACCTCCTTCTCTCCCTCGTTGACGTCTGTGAATTCTTCGATTTGCTGCGAACGTTATGAGAGCCGTTACTATAGAAACTGGGGGTGTAACAGTACACGTATTTGTACCGTAATGTTTTGGTACTGGGCTTTCAGTCAACATCAACCCGAGTTCCCTCAAGAACGTATTAAGTGAAAAATTTTTTATATTAAATATATAAAACACACACACACACACACACACACACACACACACACACACACACTTATCTCACACAATCTTATCAATTACATTTCGATATTGCATTAATCTGATTTGTTCTATTTTATTTGTATTAATAATTATATACAGTACGTACAAACCGTGAATTGTGTGTACCGTTACACCCCTAATAGAAAAAGTCCAATTAAAACACGTTATAAACCTGTTATAAACCTAAAACCGGCGATTTTGCAGCAGAATTACCGACACGGTGTCTCGTGTTCTTACCGTGGAGGTTTTCTCTCTGAGCCACTCGGGATCTCTCTCGTCTTCGCTGTCCACGTCCATCTCCTGAGGACGCAGCGGCATGCAGCTGTCGCTGTGAAAGTACAGGCGGTTATGTCCGCTCACGTATGTCCGCTGCTGCTCCGGCTCTCCATCCTCCGACTCTAGGAATTCCGACAGGCTCGGCTTCGTGCGCTTGGGCCTGACAGGCAGCGTGAAAACCTTCACAATCACAGCTTTCGAGATAATCTGAGAATCTAAAGTGTTTAAATGAGGCTCTGTAGCGCTGCTCTCTCATTGGCTCGTACCTGCAGACGAGGATGTGGGTGACCGCGGTCCTCTTGACGGGGCCGTTGCGGCTGAAGGCGAATCCCGGCTGGCTGTGGATGTCCTGAGGATTCCCTACATATGAGCCGTCGTAACACTCGTTTATGGACACGTCTATCCTCGCACCTTTGGGATGAGGCTGAGAAGGAAAAGCACAAATGTTACATTCTATACATATATAGAGATTACTATACATATATATAAGAGATTCCTAAAACATTTCATACGCATTAATCGGTTTTGACGATTAATCGGCACCGAAAGTCGATCGCTGGAACTATCTATCTATCAACAATAATCCATACCGATAGTTTTTCCGGCTTTCGGTCCACTGTCATTACGAGAGCGTAATTTTTTTACACGTGAAATTGTGTAAATATTAAAAAATTGTGAAAATTTTAAATTGTTAATTGAAGTCCTGAGGGAATCCCTGAGGGAATCCCTGAAGGAATCCCCCGAGGCAATCTCTAAAGGGGATCCCCAAGCAGGGCCTGGACTCACCACGTAGTTGAAGATAAAACGGCTGTGTGAGAGTTTGAGGTGTTTTAGGAGGCTGTAGAGTTTCTGGCAGTTCAGTGTGCACCAGGGACAGTGCAGGTCGTCGCGAGCCTCCGTCTGCTGCCGCGTGTTATTGTTGTACAGAAACTACCCAAGGAAAAGAAGAACATCACCATTTGTGTTTCAGGATGAAATTATTATTTCGAAAGCATCATAGAAGAAAGATCATGAAAAAGGCACCTGATAAAAAATGCGAAGTTTCTGTCTGGGCTCGGAGACGGTCTGCTCTCTTCTAGTCTGAACACCTCCTCCTCCTCCTCCTCCTCCTCCAACTCCACCTGTACTACTGCTGCTGTTCACTGAGTCTTTCACTAATAACAAGCATCAAAACTGCTTTATAACTGCCTTACGCACACTTTTATTAGTAGTAACTAACGAGCGGCGCTGATATGTATTTTACCTGTGGGGGTAGATCTGAGGGTGGGGGTGCGAATTTCAGGCCCACTGGTGTCAGAGTTGCGTGTGGACAGCGGTTTAGCTACAGGAGCCGTCGAGGGGTCGTTGGGATCACCGGTCCAGCGTAGCGTAAACTGTAGAGTCGGTCCCTGAGAGAATGTTTCAAACGGAGGTAACCTCTAAGATAAACAAGCAAACAAACGAATATAAATATGACAACAACAAAAAATCTGTTTAGTTACACAGTACAGTGAGTTATACAAACAAGTACAAAGAGATGAGCACCTTTCCATCCAAGATGGTTTCCCAGGTGGCTCTTTTCTTACTGACAGGACAGTCTTCTATCTGCTGCATCGACACTTCATACTCACCGTCCAGCAGCTGCAGACGCCTACACACACACACACACACACACACACACACACGCAGTCAGCACCAAGACGAAGAAGGACTCGACCCATTCTTTATAACGATCCCTGGTTCGATGTTTATAATCTCACCTGTTCTTATCGAACACGGTCATCTGTGCGATGAACATCTCCGTGACGTTTCCCTCATCGTCACGGTGAGACACACCCCTTTTCTTTCTGCTCGACAGATCCTCCTTTACATCTACACACAAATAATCATTTTAGATTAGAATAAAAAAATCAACAACCACATTCAAAATATTATAACTGGTTTAATTGGTTCCGAAACACTTGTTTCCAATCAGGTCGTATCTCACAGAACAGGTGAGGAACACACATGAAGGACGGAGCGATAGTGAAAGATGAGTGTTGTTAGTGAGTGATAATGAGAAGATTTACTGGTGTGTGTGTGTGTTTGTACAGACCCATGTTCTCGTCGGTCTCTCCATTGACGTAGACGCTGGAGTGTGTTTTCCCGGGCCGGGACACTCGGAACAGCAGTGAGTAGGACTTCACCATGTGGCTGTTGCTCGGCTCGAACTCGGTGCTGGAGACAAGCAGCGTGGGGAACGTCGCCGGCTTCGTCTGCTTCACATCCGGGTTCAAAGGCACCTGCTTCTTCCCTGTAGGCACTTGCTTTATAGGGCAGCTGACATCCTGCATAGAGAGAGAATTAAAACACACAACATCGTCACGCCCCCAGAACTCCAAGGCGAAAAGATAATACTGATATTTTATCATGATAAATTATTCATGTTTATATCATTATTACAAGAAATGTTAAACAATTTTTTGTATCTTTCAAATAACAAGTCAAATAGAAAAATGTGATGTAATCAATCAATATTTTTTGTACAACTTTTTAAAATCAATAAAACTGAAAAAAAAAAAAAAAATGATAATAACCTACATAAATAAATAAATCTTACAACATATAAATACACAAATACTACATCTGAAATACATTTAAAGTAAATAAATAATCAATATACAAATTTTAGGTGTAAATAAAACTCACAATAACTAGTTATGTTTAAAATACTTCAAATATTTAATTAATAAAGGTGTAACCCTAAAATAAACAAATAAAATAAGTAAAACTTGTATAGATAAATTATTCCTATTTCACTGAATTCATAAAATGTTAATTAAATTAAACTTAAAAAAAACTAAAACATAATAATGTACAAAGTTCAAAAGATCAATTACAATAAAAAAAATACAAATACATTATAAAAAGCTTTTACAAAACATTTATGAATAAATTAAACTTTTAAAAGGGTGTGATATTGTACTGTATCGTGTAATTGTTTAAAAACTTACCTTTCGCTTTTTATGGCAGACTTTGACGAGTAGCACCTCTAGAGAAACGGAGTTTTGCTCGTTTTCTGAGTTTGGACATGGCTTATCTGTGATCAAATGCAGAAACACCACAGAACATCATTTCCTCTAACAGCTCAACCCCGAGTGTGTCCTGTTCCTCTTACAACACATTCATAAAACCGCACTACTAATCAGCTCCTTAAAACTCATCTCACAATCCAAAAGTCTCACCGTTTTTATAAAAGAATCCAGTGAAGGTCAGCTGCAGGTGCGACGATAAACTGGAGCAGGAGGAAACAAGAGCAAATTAATAAACAGCTGGAAAGTGTGTGTGTGTGTGTGTGTGTGTGTGTGTGTGTGTGTGTGTGTGTGTGTGTGTGTGCTTCTATACCTGTGTGACTCCTGCTCTCCTTTCATCTTCTCTACCTTTGCCAGCATGCTGTCGACTTTAAATGCTTTTCTACACACACACACACACACACACACACACACACACACACACACACACACACACACACACACATGAAACAGTTATTACAATGTTATAAATGTTAATAAAGCTGACTGTGACTCCTCCTTCACTTCATCATCATCATCATCATCATCATCGTTATATTCATTACCTGTTAACATTTGTACGAGGGTTTCTGTGGGACATGAATGTGAGACATCTGTGTAACAGAATCGGCTGTTGGAGAAACACACACACACACACACACACACACACACACACACACACACAGAGTTTTTTATTACAGTAATTAATAACTTCATGATCAGAAGATCAGGACCAGGCCGATACGATAATACAATTTGGATATTGCGATAAATTCTTTCACAATATAATTTCTTGTCACGATATCATCAGTAATGGTTTAATAACTGAGTTTAAAACTCGCACACTTTCTTACATGAAAAATGCTACAATGTGAGATGAAGAAAGGCTGTAAAATATTGTGAAGCGAAATGTTTTTTCATGACGTATCGTCCGCCTTCTAACTAACACATGATGTTTTTCATTTAATTCAGACGAAAATAAATCTTTAAATGCAGCAAGATATTAAAGTGTAAACCTGGTGAAGTATAAAATATATATATATATATATATGGATATACGTACAGTGATCAGGTTCCTCGTGCGCAGGAATCTGTAGATTTGCGTAGGTTCTGTTAAGGGAAAAACGATTTTTATTTTTATATAAAAAAGCACATGAATAGAAAGAATTAACAAACAAACAAACAACAGCAGCAAAAAAATATTCAATGAACTGGATTAAGAAATGTTTATATATAAAGAGACGTTCGTTCTTTATAAATAAAATCTCGGATATCTCGCAAATGATTTCAGATCGAAACCTAAATCACATAATGAATACGTTTCAGCTCTTAGACCTGAACAAATAACATGATTATTACATAATAATAATAATAATAATACATCATTGTATTACTAATTGTCAAATAACCAAATTTAATTATTATTGTTATTAAAAATTTTAATGAGAAAAAAACGAAACAATTTGCCACAGGACAGAAATATTATAAATTATTTAGGGGTTTTTTTGTGGTCTTTATTTTTTTATTGTTTTCTTACGCTATGCTTTATTAACTGTAGCCCAAATATTATCATTTATTATCTATAATTATTAAATTAATTAATCATTTTTTCAACATCAGAAATGAAGCACTTTCATGAAGAATGTTATTATTATTATTATTTGGTGACTGATGTGATTGTGATAATGTAATAAAACACTGAGAATAAAAATTTATTGTTGAATTAATGCTCTATTACAGGTGTAATTATTATAATAAAGTAATAAATGGTGTTTTTGGTGCTGATGTTTCTCAGAGGCCTGCACTCACACCAGAGAGAGTGTGTGTTTATGGGATCATGTATTATATGATTATTAGTAACAATATCAATGTTATTATGAGATATTTGAGGGATGAGACTCACTCTCGAAGGCCTGTAGGAAGAGCTCGTGGTCGGCCTGGATCTGCTCCAGTTTGGGCTTTTTTACCGCGGTGACGGCGGAGACACACACCGCTCCACTCGCCCTGCCGCCCGCAGCAGCGCTCACCACCTGCCCCGTGTATTTCTGAGGCGCCATCGGGACGAAGAGGCGCGGGATGCGGGTCAGACCTCACACCCCGACCGCAGATAAACTCGGAACAGTATTAATATAAAAGAATAAACTCTGTCAGGGTTTGGACTCGAACTAGCCTGCTAGCTAAACCGGATCAAAAAAAAAAAATCTCCCGGTCCGTCGCGCGCTCCTTCTCAATCAATTCACTTTTACATTCTTTTCATTGTTCCTTCTTATTTTATTTGCTTTATTCACGCCGCATCAGGACTTCAACATCATCTACACACATCAAACCGCGTCACCATTAAACCCCACCATTAAAAATAATAAAATGTATAAAGTATTCCATGTAAAAGTAGCTTTAGCTGCTAGCACACAACCGTTAGCGTTTCTCCTCACAAAGTCTTTAGCAACTTAGCCGCGAAGAATACACGGGCCGTATCCCAAATCACTCCTGCCTTCCTTATCTTAGTGCACAACCTCCCTATTCAAATTAACATCGCATTCTACACTATTTAGGGTCACTAGCTAGAGAGTCGTTTGGCACTCGACCCGAATACAAAATAGACCGAATCACACATAAACCGAGACCGGATCGGGTTCATTTTTATACATTTCATTTCTAATGCAATATCAAAACATTTACATTTAAATAAGTTTAAAGTTTTTTTTATCAGTACAATCCTAAACCCGAATATGAATCGAGATTCTCATTAAAGACTCATTAAAAAGTGAGTGTGGATCCAAAAAGGAAACGCCCACCGGGGAATCTCCATCCAATCAAATTAGGCCAGAGAGCACATCTAGCATTGTGATTGGTTAAGTTTGTTTGGGGTGACGCTGCGTAAGTTTGGTAGACGCTGCAAATTTGCCGCCAAGATGCTCAGTCGTTGGAAGTGGGCGTGTAGTATCTATCCATCCATCCATCCATCCATCTATCTGTCTGTCTGTCTGTCTGTCTGTCTGTCTGTCTGTCAATATTTAGATATTTATTTTAATAAAACTGGGGAAAATACATAAAGTATTTATATCATCTTACTTAAATGTATTTGTAAAAAAACAAAAAACAAAACAAAACAAAAAAAGGTTCCTGACTCTCAATGTGTTTGTACTGATTTTTCATTTGTTTATTCCTTTATTCCATTATTTAAATGTGCTTCATACTTACATTTGATGTTGGTATATATTTTGTATTTGTATAAGGACTATAAGGATACAGGATACAGTAGACACACTTATGTTCAGTCAGCTGTAATGCCTCAGTGTTTAAGGATCTATAATGGATATTGCATACAACATTTCTTATAAAGTTCTGTTGCATGACTGTATATAAAATGTTAATATATACTCAATAAAACATACACGTGATGAATCGTGAATATTCCTCATTTAACAGTGTGTGGTAAATAATTCCTGTACATCCCTTTCAAATAGAGACAAAGACGTGTGGTGGGAGAAAGAGGGAGAGAGATGGAGAGACAACAAGTGACAAAAAGAGAGTAAGAAAAACCAAGGGACAGATAGAAAGAGAGAGACAGAGAGATGGAGATGAACAGCTACAGTTTATTGAAGCATTGTTAGTGTTGTAGCTGATCAATTGTGTCAATAGTGTACTTGGTAATAGACAGAGAGAGAGAGAGAGAGAGAGAGAGAGAGAGAGAGAGAGAGAGAGAGAGAGAGAGAGACTGTATGCGAGTGGCAATAAGTTTTACATTTAGAAATATAAATTTACTGTTGAAAATGTCAAATGTAAATTATACAATTTCATTTTCCTTTTGCACCAAACTTTGCACATCTGTTAATGAAAAATTTAAAAGTAAATACAGAATTACACTGCAATTTTATACATTTTACTGCGGCTTTGGATTTTATATTTAACATTACATTTTTCTACCTTTTTGTTGCTAAAGATTGTTGATTGTTGGAATAGTAAAGTCTTAAAGTTAGTGTTTGTTCGTCAATAAAAAACATACCGACAAACCTAATAAAATATCGAAATAACAAATAAAAACGCCGATAAAGACACAACTTTTATTATTAACATTATTTATATAACAGAAATAAACACGAGGCTGCACTTTAACCAAACCCGGAACTATTTACTCCAATGTTTGTTTCTACCCGGAAAATGTACACACATAACCCGGAAGTTGCAGCACAGTTTGCTGGATTTAAGTAGAAGCACAACTTCCGTCCCCCACGTGTGTAAAATGTGTGGAGTGAGGGAATAATTTCAGATTAGCGTTAAAATCTTTCTTTTTTTGTATAAAATCGATAGTAATCGATAAACAGTCGATATAAAATGGCGGATTTCGTGCAGCTGCGGATCGAGGAGCGGATTCCGGCTCTGGAGCAGCTGGAGAGAGTCGGACTGTTCACCAAGAAAGAAGTGAAGTGAGTCATGTGTTCAGGAGGCTGAAATACAGTTTATATCAAATACTCGTATGTTGTGTAACAAAACAAACCCACGAAACTTCTTTCAGGACGATGCTGAAGAGATCCACAGCTCTGGAGTATAAACTGCACAGATCCGTCCAGAGTAAAGAAGATTACATCACCTACATCCAGGTGAACTTTTCATTCAGTCGTTCATCAGATTACAGGAAAACTCCACCCTGAAACTCTTCACACAAGAATATTGGTGATATATTGATTGGAATCTGGTATTAATCTCTTTATTGGGACTGGATTCGCATCATAACTCTGAGAAGCTGGAAGTTCTGCTCGTGATGACGTCACCTGGTGTAGACAGGCATATTCATAGATCAATAAATCGCAAATAATCACCCTACTGTCTTTGGGGGGCACCAGGAGGTACTTTCTCCCTCTAAATGCAGAAAATTACCTATAACACTGACAGAAGAGCTTCTGAAGACCCTGCTACAGGTTCTGAAGGAGTCTAGTGGTCAACAGCAGGAAAAAACATCCAGGAACATGTCAAACTTTTAGAAAACATTTCTACTGACGCACATGAGCATCACGACATCTCTGAGTAATTCATCTCTCGACTCTTCTAGACGCTTTGCAGGTGATTAAAGGAACGAAATGATTAAAATTAATTCAATAAGATCAAAGAGATGAAAAGAACCGAGTCACTAAAATGATCTGGTCTTCACATCGCTACTGAACTGCACTTTGGGTCATTCAGGAAACTAAAGTGGAACTGAAGTTCAGGGTGGAGTTCACCTCTAAGGCGGCTGTGATTTTACACTATTTGTAGTGTACTTGATTGTTCCTCGATGGTGCGTTTGAAACACAGCCGTTAATCTGCATAACCAACCTCTTCTTCTTTTTCCACCTCTCAGTATGAAGTGAACGTGCTGGAGCTCATCAAGAAGAGAAGAGCTGTGAGTGTCTCTTTAGAAAGTGTACAACACTGTGGGTGTGGGTGTGTGTGAGAGTGTGTGTGTATGTGTATAATGTATACAACAAATATTACAATATTACTAACATTCAGCTCCCTGAACAACACACACACACACACACACACACACACACTTTAATATTTCAGTCGAATCCACTGATTATTTCTCCTGATGATCAGGGTGTTTGGTCTTTGATTTAAACACGTGTGTGTGTGTGTGTGTGTGTGTGTGTGTGTGTGTGTGTGTGTGTGTGTGTGTGTGTGTGTGTGTGTGTGTCGACTTGGTGTTGTATACAGAGAATCGGTTACCACTTTAAGAGGGAGGACATCGAGTTCACGATCATCCAGAGGATCAACAGCGTGTTCAGAAGAGCGACGGCGAAGTGGCAGGTCTGCACTCTTCATCCTTCACATCCATGTAAAGAACCCACACTCTTCTGCCTTCCCATCATCTCACACACCCTCCTGTCCTCTTTTTTTGTCTTCTCCAGGAGGACGTGCAGCTCTGGCTCTCTCACGTCGCCTTCTGTAAGAAATGGGTGAGTTGCTCAGTTTTTTTTACGTATTCATCTTCCAGCGTTTAAAAATGGCGGCTCAAATTTCATATTTTAAAAGAAATTTGGAAAGTCACTATCCATCTCTCCCTTTTTCTCTCCATGGTTTAGGGGACGAAGGGTCACCTCAGCAAGGTTTTCTCCTCCATGCTGTCCATCCACCCCGACAAACCCAGTGACGTCTTTTACTCTATTTTACATCCTCTTTAAACAAATATTGATTTTCAAGCGTCTCCTCGGCGCCCCCTGCTGGTCAGGTTTAGTGTGGCGTTCGTCCTGTTGGTGATGAAGGAACTCACGGCTGGTGTGTTTTTGTTTTGTGTTTTTTTGTGCATCCAGATTTATGGATCATGGCGGCCAAGTGTGAGATGGAGGACAGGAATTCGTCTGAGAGCGCTCGCCATCTCTTTCTCAGGGCGCTTCGGTTCCATCCGGAGAACCAGAAGGTTTACCAGGAGGTGAGAGACGGTTTCTTTTTTTAAAAACAAAAGTGTACGTGATCCTTAAAGCCACGTATTGTGTGTGTGTGTGTGTGTGTGTGTGTGTAGTATTTCCGGATGGAGCTGATGCACAGCGAGAAACTGCGGAAACAACAGGAGGAACTGGAACGTGCCGAAATCAACACTGTACGTTTACACACTTTTATTTCAATCCTATGACTGCTACATTCCTAATGCACTTATTGTATCTAATCTACACTGAAATCAAAGTTCAGGTCGTCATGGTGATATAAAAGTGTAATAACGTGTCCCTCAGTACGTCACTGTATCTGACTCGATCTTCTCATCAGGGTGAGTACGAGTTCTCTCCAGAGATCCTGAGCGGAAAGCTGGCTGAAGTCGTCTACAAAGACGCCACGCAGAAGATTAAAGGTGTGTATCGTGTTCATTAACGCTGTCGGTGTGATCGGGACTATTAGGTGTACACTAACCTTCACGCTGTGCTCAGGGGCGGAGTTTCTGCTCTCGATGCTCCGCATTGCTGCCATTTTTGACTTCACCAAAGAGCTTCAGGACTCCATCCTCCAGGAGTAAGAGATACGTTCTGACTCCAATTAGTTAATGAGTCAAATGTCATAAAAAAACAGCACTGATGGAACTTGTTCAGTTTGCAGAGTCACCACACTGATGACTCCATCACCTGGGATTTCATGGCTCGGCGCGAGCTGGAGATCAGCGGAGCTCCAGAGCTGCACTCGGCCCAGAGTCGGGCTGCAGACATCATGAGCAGAGAGGAACGCTGCAGCGCCGTGTACGAGGAGGGACTGAAGAACCTCAACACCGGTAACACATTTACAGAAATATAGAAACTTCATCATTATCATCATCTCTCTCCATCATCATCATCATCATCACCATCCTCCTTATTATAATCATCATCATCTTCTCTCGCCATCATCCTCTTTATTATTATTATCATCATCATCATCTCTCTCATATCATCATCATCTCACATCATCATCATCATCATCTCTCATATCATGATGGTGGTGTCTGTATGATTAGCGTGTGGTAAACGTTGGCGTGAGCTGTAACAGTATCACGTGTGTGCAGAACCCATGTGGACGTGTTACGTGACGTTCAGTTTGGAAAGATTTAAGAGGAAAACAAACGTCACAGAGCTGAAAGAAAAGGTACGTCACGTGACCAATCCAAATCTCACCACTGACCTACTGTATTTAGTGTGTAATGGTGTGTGTGTGTGTGTGTGTGTGTGTGTGTGTGTGTGTGTGTGTGTGTGTGATCCTCAGAGAAGAGAGCGGCTGCTCGGTGTCCTTCAGAAAGCTCATGATGCTTCGTTGCTGCAGGAGGTTTTCTACAGATCCTGGGTGAGAACATCATCCATATCATTCTGAGCTGCTGTGACGGAGGACAAATAAATAAAGTGTCTCTCTCTCTCTCTCTCTCTCTCTCTCAGCTAGAGGTCCTGATCTCCTGCGGGAACACAGAAGCCGGCGTTCAGGTCGCCATAGCAGCCGCTCGACGCTTCAGCCAATCGGTGGAGACGTGGACGGTGACTTTGCAGACGTTGGTGCATTTAGAAAGCGAGGAGGCGGGGCCTCTGTTCCAGGAAGCACTCAAGCTGGTGAATCCGAAGGTATTTCTTGTTTCTCATGCTCTTCACACACATCCACGTCTTCTAGGGTGTGAACATGAACCTCTCTCCCTCTCTCTCCCTCTCTCTCCCTCTCTCTCTCTCTCTCTCTCTCTCTCTCTCGCTCTCTCTCGTCTTCAGGACAGTTTGCCGCTGTGGAAGCTTCAGGCTGAGTGGAGCGTCGCATCTCAGCCTCCTGCTGAGACAGAAGCTCTGTTCCAGGTAATATCTCAGATCATCCTGATATTAGCGGCGGGACGTCCCTGTGGTAATGACGTGAGAACGATGATGTAATAATGTTCTGATGTTCTACAGAAAGCTCTGCTCTCTCCAGTCCCAGCCGTTTCTACAGCGCTGAAGGAGATCTACCTGAAATGGGCGTATACCAGCGGGGGCTATAAAAAAGCCAGGAAACTGTTCACCAGGTACACACACACACACACACACACACACACACACACACACACACAAGCATTAGTGAAAGGAACCATGCTGAAAGATGTGATGTGATGTGTGTGTTCTTCCAGCCTGCACGAGCACAGGCCTTTCTCCAAAACCTTCTTCACCACCATGATTCAGATCGAGAAAGAACAAGTGAGTGTTTTCAAAATAAATACAACTTTTGGGTCCGTGGTTCTTCAGGTGGACACTGAGACGCTCTGAGTCTAAATGTTCTCCGTCTCTTGCAGGAGACGCTGAAGATGAGTCACCTGAGAGATTACTACGAGCGAGCGCTGCGTGAGTTCGGCGACTCCGACGACGGTGAGTGGCTTCGGCTCAGGACTGAAATTACAAACAGAACAGTAAATAAAGCTGTTAGTGTGAAAGGAATAAACATCATCACATCAGTGCTGCTGATCCTTTACCCAAAGCAGCACAACACACACACCGTTTCTAATGTGAATGCATTGTGTGTGTGTGTGTGTGTGTGTGTTGTGTGTGTGTGTGTGTGTGTAGATCTGTGGATGGATTACATTAGAGAGGAGCTGGGTATCCATGGTAATGCTGAGAACTGTGGCAAACTGCACTGGAGAGCCATGAAGAGCCTGAGTGGAGAGTGTGTGGAGCGCTTCACCACGCAATACACAATGCTGCAGACCGGCCACATTTAGAACACACACACACACACACACACACACACACACACACACACACACACCCCATAAACCTCCACCTGATGTAATAAAGATTGTTTTGAGTTAGTGCTGGTCTACAGAAGATCCCTTTACTCCAGATGTTCTGACGTTTACAGTTTTTCATATTTGATTGAAGTAATAATTAAATGGACTTGACCTTTAGTAACCTTTGAAACAGCGTCAGAACTTCCTGACTCAGCAGAGTTTTTTGTCTGTTTTGTTTCTATTTGAATTCTGTGTCTCGAAAATAAACTCTTTCTCTGGAAGTTGTGATGAAAAGTGTCTTTGGCCTGAAAATGTAAACTATTCCATCAGTGCTGCTAAAGACCGAGCAGAAGTGCACAAATGTTTCAGTTCAATGTCAAATATATAATAAAATCAGATGCAAATCAGATGCCAAAAAAAACAAACATTTGTATAAAAGTGATTTAAACAGTAGCGAAAGTCAATTTTTCTCTGATGGTCAAAACTGTTGGGTTTAGTGACAGATGTTCAGATCAGTTCAGTAGTTGAGTGTTTTAATAAAAGCATATCATAGCCGGTTCCCCACTGTTCCTTCCTTGGAGCACTTTTGATAGATTCTGACTACTGCAGACCAGGAACATCTCACAAGAGCTGCAGTTTTGGAGACGCTCTGACCCAGACGTCTAGACGTCACAACTTGTCAAACTCGCTCAAATCCTTACGCCATTTTTTCTGTTTCTATCATCAACTTTGAGGAGAAAATGTTCACCTGCTGCCTAATAAATAAATCCACCCACTAACAGGAGCCATGATGAAGATCATCAGTGTCTGATCGGGGAGTGTGTGTGTACATTATAATGTGTAGCGAAAAAAAAAACACTGCAAAACGTTAGTTTTTTCTGCGTTTTATTTTCGTGTAATTTGATGTTTAATAAATGATTGTTATTATTCAGCGTTTTTACAATAAAAACCAGGAAAGAAAAAAAAGCCTCTAAATGTCACCAGTTTGTGTGGATGATGTGTGGATTTACACGTCTGGTGATTCCACTCAGTTCCTCCTTATACACAGTTGCATTAGTTGGCAGATGCCCTAATCCAGAGTGAATTACATTTCAGCTCATCCATAAGGGTCTTCTGTAGGGGCTCCTGTAGGAGTGGCAGCTGGATGTGGAGGGGATTTAAACTCAAAGTTTCGTGCCCAAACCCATAAGCTGCCAACTATCCACGTGATCAGCAGTGTGCATGTAATCACCAGCAATGCGATCAGCACACAAATAACACACTGCTGCTTGATGATGATGTCCTGCAGCGTGAAGAAATGGTGCAGGAGACCCTGCGCATGTATCTGCAGATACTCGATCTGCCTGTTTAGAGAATTGATGTGTTCATCTGCTTTATTTGGATGAATGTAATTATACACTTCCGTCCCAAGACTCCAAACAGTCCACACCGTGTCCCAGATGCTCTTCATGGTGGGAGGAAGCAGGGTGAGGGAGGACGTCCAAAACAAACCTCACGTACACACACTTATTCCTGAGGAACACAAACACCAAGATGTTCTGATACAGACACTGTGTTGAGGTTTAAATAAACTCTGAGAACCAGAGATGAAGCTCTGAATTGATTCTGATAACAGGGCAAACATCTACATCCACCTGCAAGAACACCAGTCTACCACTCAGCCCTCCATCCTCTACCACTGCTCCACTGATCCCTCCATCCTCTACCACTCATCCCTCCATCCTCTACCACTGCTCCACTGGTCCCTCCATCCTCTACCACTCATCCCTCCATCCTCTACCACTGCTCCACTGATCCCTCCATCCTCTACCACTCATCCCTCCATCCTCTACCACTGCTCCACTGGTCCCTCCATCCTCTACCACTCATCCCTCCATCCTCTACCACTGCTCCACTGGTCCCTCCATCCTCTACCACTCATCCCTCCATCCTCTACCACTGCTCCACTGATCCCTCCATCCTCTACCACTCATCCCACCATCCTCTACCACTCATCCCTCCATGCTCTACCACTGCTCCACTGATCCCTCCATCCTCTACCACTTCATTTTTGATCTGACTCGTGCTGGATAAGAGAGGATCTGCCAGATGCCTTAAATGTAAATCTGCAGATGCTCCAGAAAAGTAAAAGTAAAAGTAAGAAGAACAGAACATTGGAGAAGATATTTATAGAACTGAGGGGAGCAGAACGAGTCAGACAGGTTTCAAGGAGGAACCAAATCTCTATTCTACAGTACAACATGAGGAACTCAGATGAACTCAGATCTTGAATGGTGAAAAAATTGTTTAACAGATGCAACTCACAAATTCAGTGTCTTACACATTTTTACATATGTATAGAGTTTTTATTTCAACATTTGGCGTATAAAATAATCCTCTTTCTCACCATATAATAATCCTCTCTCATCCTCTCTCACTATTTAAATTTTTTTTTTTTTATAAAAATAAATAAATAAATAAAGAGCGAACCTGAAGATTTGTTTGTATCCTTAAAATGTATAAAACATAAAAAAAATATCTTCATGTACATCTAAACTATTTCTTTCTGTAGTGCAGGATGTGACTGTGCAGGAGCTGCTCATCAACTGTTCCACACAAATATATAAAACACATTAATGAGACTTATAATATCTTATTTATTATCTACACTGTAAAATACTTACATTAAAAAAAAAGAATCTCTGACCTTCGTACTGAAGTGTTGGGGATGTTTTCTGCATGCCTCTCGCTCGGGGACGATCTGAGAGCTTTGCATGAAGTTATAGAAGAACTCACCTTACACACTGATCCGGTTCTGCAACACACACACACACACACACACACACACGCACTAACTACACTTTCATTCCTGTAGAAAATGTCAGGACTGGGTTTCAAACCAGGGCCATGACGTCAGAGTTCAACCCTCTGAGAATGAGCTTCAGGAATTGGAACAGGGAGTCGGAGGGAAGATTAGGGGTTTTTTTTATATACATATATATATATATATAAATTCTAATCATGCATGAGGAAAAGACAAAAATAACAAAAATGTGGACAATTGGGTTAAAAAAAAAACCCCAACAACAACAGAAAGATTCTGCTTCTGCCAGACTTCAGACAGTCACCTGAACCAGTGATTTACAAAAGAAAGAACAGAGAAATGATCATTATTCTAATATTATTAACACACAGGCTGCACAGGTGCTTCTTCAGGCTCTTGTGATTTAGAGACTGGACTACTGCAGCTCTCTGCTGGCAGGTCTTCCTCTGAACGCTATTCGTCCACTGCAAATGATCCAAAACGCAGCTGCATAACTTGTGTTCAATCAGCCCAGGTTCTCCCACACCACCACACTGCTGCTCCTCCACTGGCTTCCAGTAGCTGCACGTATCAGTTAAAAAACACTGCTGAAGCCTACAAGACCTAAAAATGGACCAGCACCATCTTACCTCAGTGACCTCATCACATCTCGCACTGCACCACGCTGTCTGAGATCCTCCAGCACTGCTCCACTGGTACCTCCTTCCCTCAGAATGAGAGGTAAGTACACTTCAAGGCTCTTCTCTGTTCTGGCACTGAGGTGGTGGAATGAACTTCCCCTAGATGTCGTACAGCAGAGTCCCTAGAGATGTTCAAGTAAGGGGTGAAGACCTTCATCTTCCTGAAACACTTCAACTAACACTTTCCAAGTTTGCTTTGTTTATAAAAACAAACAAACAAACAAACAAACAAACAAACAAACCCCAGCCTACAGCTCTGTTAAGAGGTTTATCTTAAGTTTGTAATCTCGTGACAGCAGATCAGCAGGAACTGCAGGTTTAAAGCTTTTTTCCATCCACCATCACCCTACTGATGAACACTACACTGTCAGATCACTCTATAAACACTGTATAAACACTGTATAAACACTGTATAAACACTGTATAATGTACATATTACATGTAGTATTTCTATACACCTGCACTATTATTTTATTTATATATAAATGACTGTACATTCTGTCTAATATTTCACATTTATGTATATATTTATTTAGTGCACTTGTTTATTCAGTGTTACTTTTTTTCTATGCCAAAACCTTATAACCTTCTACTTGTTGTTCCTTAACAACAGTGTCTACACGTCTCTTCACTGCTACAACCCTCATATTATTCACTCTACATGTTTACATATTAATATTTATATTTACATGTTGTACATATACTACATATTTATCTGCACTTGTCAATTTGCACAATTGCTACATTTTGCACTTCTGGATGACGCTAAACTGCATTTCGTTGCTGTCTGTCTGTCTGCCTGTCTGTTGATTTATTCATTGATGGAGACTCAGAGCTCTTTTGAACGTCGCTCTGGAGACGGGACGTCTGCTATATGAGTGTAAATATTCATTGTGATTGGCTGGAAGTTCAGGTGTGAATATTGGAGTGTGATTACAAACTGACAAAAACAAACTACCTGCGTGTTCAACACTCTGAACTCACACCTGAACTTTCAGCCAATCACAGTCCAGCCCTGAACTACTGCTCAGGGCTGGACTGTGATTGGCTGAAAGTTCAGCCAATCACAGGTGTTACAGGTGTTACTAGGTGTTACTATGGTTACACCTGTAACCATAGTAACCATAGTAACATCCAGTTCCATTCACTGCTATTGCACACATTTCCTAATGACCTCACTGAGCTCCATGGAGGAGTTTTATTGTGTGTGGTGGAACTGCTGGAGAATATGGAGATTTTAATAAACAGCTCGAGGCACAAGATGAATTTGCATCAGAAGTTAAACTCCAACAGCTTCACTGTTTATAACTTTTATTATTTATTAAATTTATTATTAAACGAGTTTAGAGCAGCAGAACTGTAGATGTAACGAGTCGTATATAAAATTAATAACGAAAATGAAGCATTATTTTGATCCATTCATCAGTTTCTCTCTGCAAACATCAATAGCAGCTTGAAATCGTCAGTGCTGGAAGTGACCCTGGTTTCAGGTGATCATCTACGACCTGATGAGACCTTCCACCATTCTAATGCTTTAGAAATTACATTTTCAGTACAAAAAAGTGTAAAACACATGAACCCACATAAAGTGTTAATGAGAATAAATAAACTTCACACTCCAACGTAGTGATAAACAGTGGAGTAATAAACATTAATAAACGTTAAGGACACTTTGTTATGTCTTTCATCCAGTTCAGTTCAGGAACCAGATGAAGTTATAGATGAGAAAATGTTCCTGAGAGTCTGAAGCTCTCATTAATACACAGAGGCCCAGAAGAAGTGGAGATACGGAGCTCTGAGGAGATGATGATGATGATTCCTACTCAAATATCCACTGTTATAAAAATGAGCTTTTATCAACTACACGAGCTGAAGACTGACTGTGGAGACACCATGAGAAGAACTCAGAAACCTTTCTGAAGCACTGGTGATGGAGGCAGTAGAAGATGAAGCTCTGTGTGTAGGTAAAATGATCACATGATCCACGTTAAAAGTCGTGTTTACACCAAACAAAAATAAACAATACATAAGCACGAGTTATGAATATCCGTATGTGGCTCCGCCCACTAGATAGTTTTTATCCCATAAACACTGCAGTAACATCAAACCCTCGCTCTGTGTCTGTGACCGTCGAGATGAAGAAATCCTTCATGGTCTTTTACACGTGATGTGCGTTATAAACTTCTCCTGAGCTTCAGGTTCCTCTAGTGTTTCCTCAGCAGTATGTAAGTGACCAGTGCCACCAACGCAACGGTCAGCAAACCAATAACACGCTCATGCAGCGTAATGGCGCTCTCCAGGGAGTGTATTCGCTCCTCCATGGCGCTAGTGTTGATGTAGTCATAGATGGAGGCTCCGATGCTCCACACTGCCCACACGGTGTCCACCAGGGCCTTCAATGTGGGAGAAACCATCTTGATAGGAGAGAGAGAGAGAGAGAGAGAGAGAGAGAGAGAGAGAGAGAGAGAGAGAGAGAGAGAGAGCTAACAGATCTGAAGATGTTCTTGCAGTCTCTCCTTGGAAAAAACCCAAGACAGAAAGAAAACCAAAAAGTTATCATGCATCCAGACAAGACAGAAGTAAGTTATTTAGAAAATAAGAAAAAGTAGACTGGACCTAAAGCAGAAACTTGTGGGACGTCACAAATATGAGCAAAAGCAACATTTTTGTCGA
>JBCEWE010000371.1:25000-62500 GCA_039877035.1 Silurus lanzhouensis | reverse complement strand
CTGCGTGGAGCATTCAGCGTTTTATACACGTTTATTTGTACTATTTACGTGTGTGTGTGTGTGTGTGTGTTAGAAATACATACAGTAGCACACACATCACATGATTCCTTTTTCCTGAGGAACTGATTTCATTACCTCTGTTTCCAGAGTGTTTTATTCCTCTGACGCTCCACTTTCCTCGAGCGAGTGAGGAGAAATGTGCATCTTCAGGACAGAGCTGTTCAACCGCAACCTGATACATGTGTCTCATGGACCTTTTCTTTTCAGTAGATAACAGAAACTTGATTAACATGGAAAACTAGAACATAGCTATGTCTGAGCAAATGTTTTCTCGTCTTGAGCTGTGTAAATGCACGAACTGCAGTCTGATTAAATTAATAAAACAAAAGACAGAAAAAGAGACATGCAAATGCGATGTACCCTAACACACCTGTACACACCTGTACACATCTGTACACACCACTGTGTCCAAACAGCAGCGATTCTTATTCTTATTCTTATAAATTATCTCCAACTCATCTTATTAGCATTAATGTTTATACATGCACTGGAATATAACCTCACCAGTAAACACACACAAACACACACACACACACACACACACACACACACACACACACACCCTATGTACTGTTTTTAGTCTGACACTTGGCTTACTGGCCTGAAATGTGAATCAGGAATAAACCACTGTGTGTGTGTGTGTGTGTGTGTGTGTGTGTGTGTGTGTGTGTGTGTGTGTAAGCGCGAAGTTACCGTTAGCACCTAGAGGCTGATTATTTCCCTAAAACTGCATCACTCAAAGTGTTTTATTTGTCTTTTGGGACTTATACAGAGAGCAGCGAGTGGCAGGTATTAGCGTTAGAGGACGAGTGTGAGGCGGGTTCTTTCCTCTGTTATAGCAGCGATAAACACTCGTTTCCTCACACTTGTGTCAGTGAGAAACTGCAAAAGTAGCGTAAACTCGTCAGTCCTTAAGATGAAGAAAACTCTGACACTGGAGACTCTTTCTGTAAATGTTACACGACCGTGTCGTTACAGCTCACAGTGTACAGTACGTGCAGGTTTTTATTATCATTTTATTGATATATTTTCTGCTGTTATAGAGAATTAATCAAGAATCAACACGTGACCAATCAGAATCCAGAACCCGAGTGTGCCGTGGTGTGACCTGGTTTCATTTTAACCTCAGAGTGTAAAATTAAAAAAAGGAATCTGCATTTTAGGAAAGTCACATTAACAGAATTGGTTAGAAATTAGCATGCAGTTTTTTTTTCTCTTCTCAGAGTGATGCTAAACTGTAGCGTACACGCAGATCCTCTTTCTATAACACGCCTCTGTGCTTTGTGTTTTATCGAATAACGTGGGAAGAAAACGGCGTAATTAGCTTCCTGGCGAACTCAGTAACCTCGAGAATGCAACGAGTCCAGACTTTGTCTTGTTAAAAAAAAAAGCAGAGAAGTAAAGCAGAAAAGTGAGGCGTTGGGTTCAAGTGCACTGAACATGCAACATGGAGATTTATAGGAAGGTCAATAAGAAGTCGTGTGTGTGTGTGATGAGAGACGACGACGTGAACGAGGCAGCAAGAAAAGTGAGGGACTTTTAGGGGCAGCTGTGTTCTGCTAACTCAGTCATAATGCCCCTGAAAATCCTTATTGCTCTTGCAATGCTCAGCGATGATCCGGACGAGAAAACGCAGTTGCTCCGCGATCTCACAGCTGGATTTTAGGATTCGGGAATTGAGGATTGTGACTGTAATAGGAGATGTTCAAGGCAGTTAAATGTTTCCCGTGTGTGTATGTGTGTGTGTTTGTCCTCATTCAGGTCCATGATTCATCTCCTCATGTTCACCATCTCATTCTTTTACTCATCCCTCTATCTCCTGCTGAACCTCTTTCAGTCTCTTTCTTTCTGTCCATCTTCGTGTGTGTGTGTGTGTGTGTGTGTGTGTGTGTGTGAGAGCATTTTGGGAATGTGATTGGGGGAATACCAGACTGATCTCCTTAGCTTTTTCTCCCCAACACACAAAGCAATTTTTCTTCCTCTGGAAAAAGTCTAAAAGAAAGAGAGAAAGAGTAAAGAGCGACAGACAGATCGAGAAAGAGACAGCGAGAGACAGAGAGAAATAAGGAGTAACGGAGAAAGAAAAAGAGAGAGATTGAGGCTGATTCACTGTGTGTGTGTGTGTGTGTGTGTGTGTGAGACGATGGTGGATGACTCAGGCTCATGCTCTTCTCTGTACAGAGAGAAAAGAGGGAAGACTGACTCATCCAAACATGTGGAATCTCATACACTGATCACATGACCAAGCCTACTCCGCTACTGATTGGTCCCTGCGCTGGATCCAGATCAAGCAGACCCTGGACGCTTTTCTTTCCCTCCCCACCGAACCCACATTCATCATTAACAATAATTCAGCACCGGTTACTTTAAGGAGGACGAGCAGCAGCCGAGCCTCGGACACCGACGATTAGTTTCTCAAAACTTTTCTAAATCGTGTGATTAAATTCGATCCAGAATTATAAAAACGACTGACAGATTTGTGCTCGATCTCATTTCACACTAAAGAAACCCTCAGTGGACGTAGTCCAATACAAATGCATTTCATTCATAATCGCTATTCAGGGTGCCAATAGTTATGATAATTTTGATAAGAACTGACTTTTTGTGTTGAATGAACTGATGTCCTCAGTGAGGGTGCCGTCTTCGTGAGATGTTTGCAACATATGTGATGCATGTGAGTAATTTATCCATTATTTCTTTCTGAATGATTAAGTATCGTTCCTGATTCAGAAAAGTGAATTGTAATTGAGAGAAAATGTGACTGTGTCCTGAGAGCTGATTGTTCCTGTTCCTGTCTCATATCGACTCTGCAGCGTCTCCGTACTTCCTCATGAAGTCGCTGATTTATTGTCTTCCTAAACTTTAAAAGCTCCTCAGGCACTGAGGAAACTGTTCTGCAGGAAAACGATATTTTCCCCCTTTACAGAACAACAGCGTGGATAAATAATGAGCCCGAGTCGGCTGACGCCCAGAACTAACCGGTGGAGATTCCAGCGATCCGAGCGATGGGGGTTCATGAGTCATAGATGGATCCAGACACGCCCTGAGAACGCACCATGTTCAGGTACAGACTCCAGGCTCTGCTCCTCTGGCTGTGTGACGATCGGCGCTGAGGAGGGAGGATTTGGAGAGGAGTAAACATAACTGACAAAAGCAAGGGTGAACGAGTGCAGCCCCCTCCCTCATTCTCTCCCTCGCTTTCCCCCACACGCTCCTTCACTCCTCCTGGAGCCCCTCAAGTGAAAAACCGACCCAACCTGCTCGGTGGTTGGTGGA
Source organism: Silurus lanzhouensis (assembly GCA_039877035.1). Lineage (NCBI taxonomy): Eukaryota > Metazoa > Chordata > Actinopteri > Siluriformes > Siluridae > Silurus > Silurus lanzhouensis. The sequence continues at coordinate 59,164 of JBCEWE010000371.1, read as the reverse complement.
AACCTCGTCCGACGGCCTCTTGTGCAAATATGAGAGGTTAAAACGTGTGTCTGTTGTGGTCGTTTTTGTTCTTCCCTTCCTTTTCCCAGGTAACGTCCTGCTGTATCCCTCACAACCTTCAACGACTTCTCATTGATATTTATATTACAATGTTTTTTTTTCCAGAACGTGACCTCATTTGATTTTTGAGCAGCTGTCACTGATGCCCGTGGTGTTCAGTGGCCTCGAAGGCAGGACGGAGGAACTCACGGTGGGAATAGGTGTGGAGTTTGGAGAGCATCCGGCTCGGGAGCAAACAGGCGTTTTTGTGCGTTAATGTTGCACAATGTGCCTGAATATGGGAGTGCAGGAGTGCAGGCTGCGTAAACACTGCACACTCGGCTCGGGGGAAATGTGTGCTTTCACCTCCCTCACCTCACCTCACACTCCACTTCACCCTGACCTCCACAACGTTCTTTCCTCACAGTGAAAACGCCGCCGCACGTGCCACTTTCTCTGTTCCCCTCTGTAGATGCAGCACTTTGGCTTTCTTCTGTAACTGTGTACTAAAATGGTACAAATGAGTTTCCATGAATGAATCGCAGAACGTTTCTTCTAAATCTGTTTACTTTAGTTGTCGTCGTGTCCTAAGCAACCAACATCTCGTGCCGAGTTTTATGTTCAAAGCTGTGATCACATGACAATTTCTGATTTCTTAAGTGCCACGTGAAAAATATATAAATCGAAGATCACAAGTTGTAATAATACAAGAATAAAGCGTCGAGCGCACCGGTGTTTAACCCCATCAGAGTCGAATTCTTTAATCATCATCCTCATAGTCTGAGAAACATCATCTCTATTTCAAACAGCACGCGGATGAAACCATGGACTCGACCACTGGTCGCCTGACTTCACCTAAACCTCGCCTAAAGATCTAAACAAATCCTCCACATCCATTTTATGCAAAACAGCGAAATGTTTCTCACAATTCTGTGATTGTTTTCAAAATATTGAAATGTTATTCTCGTACTGCAACGACTTTAATATCAATTTTAGATTTTGAAATCTTTTTTAACGTAGCATTATAAAATCTGTTCGTGACTTTGCATCTCCTATCGATCACACGTCTTCACATTGCACGAATTCGCGGGTTCTTCACCAAGTGAAGCTCTCACCGGCGTAAAATGATCAAGTGTCTCTTCCACGTGTAAATACTCGAGTTTTCGCGTGAATTTTCCGATCTTTCATTAAAAATGAGACGGCAGCGGTGTCACAATGGTGGAAGAAGACTGAACAGCGGTTAGAACTGTGTATACGCTGCTGCTAGGTGACTGGGAACATTAGATATTTAACAAGCTCGTTTATGGCCATTAAAGTGTCAAGAGATTATGAACGTTACCACTGAAATGACTAGTAAAACTACTGAGAAGTTAAGAACACGTGAGCAGAACAAGAGGTTGTTTGTGTGGAATATTCTGACACCTTCACTGCTTTTAAAGTTTGTCGTAAATCTGAAAGCCCTGAACCGTCCTGTACTCGTAATCACGTCTTGTCACATCAGTGAGAGAGATATTTTAAGGATGTTCTGGGTGGAACTTGTCTTCTGGCTATGACGATTCTTCTTCGGTCTTCAGTGACATGATGTGTTTGTGCAACACTCTAATAAATCACACTCAGTGCAACATATCCATTATCACACAGCTTTTCACAGCTCAGGAGGATTTTAGCTGTGGGGGGATTTAATATCACAGGAGCAGAAACGCCAAATCTCTGTGCTGGAGAACTCTGAGTTGCTACTATATATATATTATATATAATATAATATAATATATATATATATTATAATATATAAATAAAAATCGCTTATATGAAAACAAAAGCCAACATGGTCACCTGACCTGCACACTGTAACCATGACTACCCTCCTCTCAGTCCTCACTCTTCTACAGCAATCATAACTTTTCCTCTCTAAGATCCTCGACCCTTCCAGCTTTACAAAGCGCTCGCACTGGAGACTCCTTCCCTGAACCAGTTCCTCAGATCACAAGACTTCACCAAATGTGCGATCGTGCACAATAACGTATCTCACACACACACAGAGAACCTGAGCGTCAACATAAACCGGTGCTAACGTCAGAGCTGCTGTTACAAAAAGATAATCAACATCTTATGACAAACCAGAATCCAGATTTCAAGGATTCTCTCTCTCCAGAAAAGACAAGTCTCTTTCTCTCCCTGTGCGCTCGTTTGCTCACAATTCGATCCGTGTCAGTTTAGAGTTTCTGATGAGACGTGAGGACGTTCTGTTCCAGATTCTGTTCTATTTAGATTTGAATGTAAATGTGTCATTAAGAATCGGCCTGCGGCGTCCAGGGATGAACTTGGAAGGTGTGAACGGAGGAGTGGGATGACAGACGTGCGAAGGATATTAACAACCTTCACTTCCTGGATCATCGATGAACTAAACATTGATCGACATCCAGGAAAGCTGTTTTGAGGACTTGGCGTGATGAAAGCTGTTCTCCAGGAAGATCTGTGGGAACAAGATGTGGACTTGGTGTAGATCCTGTTCGATAAGACCGAATCTCATTTGGCTGCCATCCACAGAGAGATGTCTGTCTGGAGAGACTTTATCAGAACTGATGATCCATCTAGATTTACAGCATTTCACAACTTATCCAAGCGACTTACATTTATTTCATTCATATAATGGAGCAGTTGTGGGTTGAGGAATTTGCTCAAGGACTCAACAGTGGTAGCTTCATGTTGTTGGGATTTGAACTCACAAACTTCTGATCAGAAGTACATCTTAACCATTGTACAATGAGACAATACACAAGAAATATTCAATCAAAATGTACACCATGTTGATGACATCATTCTGAAAATGTCACAGATCAGATTCTCACTCAACCTGGGCTTGACTTTCAGGAGGAGCTTCCTAGAAGGATGTGCATATTCCAGAGCAGATCCCAGAGTGGTGGAATACTAGGCTTTGGGATCTGCAAGCCCAGGTTGAGCGAGAATCTGATTTGTGCAGAATGAGGTCATTAACATGGCTGCTGTGAATCAGTGGTAGAGAGAAAGGGTTTTTCTTCTGAATGTGTTTCATCTCACTGTTTCACAGTGAACAGACTCAAAGATCACCTTAAAGCAAGTCATTTGTTAGAGAGAGACGTTACACACTAACAAGTTTATTTTGTGCTGAGCTCCACCTCACAGTCACAAAAAACAAAGCAGTGCTGTGATTGGCTGCCTTCCAGCGATGCCTACTTCCTTTGCTCAAGTGAGTGTGTGAATACACCTGTATTGTGTTGTGTTGTGTGTGTGTGTGTGTGTACAGGCAAGACAATCAAGTCCTGCATTCTGAATAAACACTGTACAATTACTTCCTTGTGTGATTATTCTTTTTTTTTTATTTAACTAAAAGTCACATTTTTATGATAAAATATTTCCTGTCACACACAGGAGTACCTCAGGGTTCGCTTCTCAGTTCAACTTTCTTCAGGACAGGAGAATTCTTATATCAAAACTTTGCTAATGTTTAGGTGTAGCTATATGGCAGTAGGTAGCCAAATGTTTATGGACATCTGAGCATAAGTTTGGTAAATGCTGCTTCTCAACATCCCATTTTATTTGTAGTCCCCATTTACTGTTTTAATAAACTCCACTCTTCTGGGAAGATGTTTCACTAGATTTAGGAAATGTAATGCCAGGGAATACAAAGACGTCCTATAGGGCTGGAAATGGCACGTGTCCCAATACTTTTGACCACAGGGTTTATATTGCCGTACGTGATAAGCTACGTGTTTGTTTTTGTTGGAATGGAGATATCGCATTTATGATAGTCTTTTTCACAATTACAAACTTAAAGCAGCTGGTTTGATAACATTAATAAATTATTAGTTTTTATGAATTTATGCAAACGAAGGAAACCGTTGACGCACAAACAGAAAAAATAATACCACAGAGAATTAGCCAATTAGTTGCCTTTAATTTTAGCTCGCTGGTCAATGAGCGATAAGCAAAATTAATATGCAAATGAGAAGAAAAATGGCAGTGTTTTTTTTATTAATATGAAGGCAAACACACACACACACACACACACACTTCCCTCATCTCTTTACTGAGGCTGGTGTTGTGTTGGAGTGAGAACAGATTAGAGAGAGAGCGAGCGAGCGAGCGAGAGAGAGAGAGAAAAAGAGAGAGAGATTCCTGCATCCTTTCCTCCTCAGATAATCACATTGAAAGTCCTAAATAATTATGAATGAAACATGTCTGTAAGTATTGGCACCTATAAACAATCAGAACCGGTCTTAAAACCAGAACTGAAAGTTTGTCAGTTGTGAGGTTTTAGGGACACTAAAGCCATCACTCACACACACACACACACACACACACACACACACACACACACACACACACACACACACACAACACACACACACACACACACACGGCCTGACGCTCTGGTTGCTTGTCGACTGTTTTGGTCATGAGACAGAGTTTGGCCTCAGGCAAGCAAAGATACACACACACACACACACACACACACACACACACACACACACACACACACACACACACCACTTTAACACAACTTAAATTCCTGCAGTATGAGTCTTTCAACACACACAAATTCTTTTCTTCAGCTGCATTAGTCACAAGTAAACGCTTGTACTTAGGGACCTGAATGCATGCTTATAAAATGCACTTAATTTACACACACACACACACACACACACACACACACACACACACACACACACACACACACACACACACACACACACACTTCTGCTATAGTGTGGAGGCCAAAATTAAACAGACACCTGATTTAAATGAAGTGTAAAATCAATATTATCATCTACAACACACACAGCTACAATGCCAGGGGGCGGGGCCTGTGTGCAGGTGGGCGGTACGCCAATTGTGATGCTATGAAATGACGAAGCTACGAACAAGTGTTGCTACAATTTCCTAACGCAAACTACTCCCAAATCTAACACGCATGTCCTTATTTTATCAGATTTCAGCTAAAATATTTAAAACATTTAAAAATTCTTGGGTTTTTGTCACATGCTCTTGAATAAGAATTCATGAATGTCAACAGATAATGTAGCTGCAGAGCAAATGGGTGTGGCAGACAATTTTTGTTATCTCTTCACTGTTCACGTTAGCTGTGGGAACTCCATGCGACACAATCAAACCTGTGATTGGTCATATTTTTACATGTATTTTCCATGTTGCGCATGTCAGGCCACACCCATTCCTCCCCCTTTAGGAAGTGCTATAGTTTACACATCTCTCTGAAGCCATGAGCAATACTACAGTCAATTAATGTATATGATTAATGATGATATAATGATGAACAGGATTTCACAGGCCCAGCGCCACCTGCAGGACCAAAGCATCTACTCCACATTAATGAGCATTCACACACTACAGATTACACGTTTACCCTTTTCTATTTACAGACCTTCACACTTTCTATTTCTGCATCTCATTATTAATGTTTATAATGCCTCCTGTGCTGTAAGAACTCTACAAACATGCTGAGGTTTATGTTTTGATAAACACCTTGTGTAACTCTAACTCATTTATACAGTGATCTGCTTCTAGCCCCGCCCCCTTTTCTAGCCTCTTTATGTGCTATATATTTATCCTAATGCTTTCAGAATGTTTGTTTTCTACTTCCTGTTTTTATCCGTGCTTCTTTTGAATTAAATCAGCTTCGAGTCTCCAGCACGTTTCTGATTCTACTTTCCAGCTCTGGTTCTCCTGGTTCCTCTAGTTTATTTTCAGACATATCTGGTGTGACCTTGGCGTCTCTCAGTCAGCGCTGTGGAGATGAAAAACAGGAACCAGAGGTTGTATCATTATATAATCAGTGGGAGGCATTCATACTAATATAAACCTGAGCAACTGCCAGAGATAATTAATCAACATCTTCTGACCAATCACAGTCCATCCTGCATAAACACACAACTCAAGAAAGCATGTCTGACACGAGCATAGCTCTGTATGGTGTATGTGTGTGTGTTTGGGTATAACTCATGTATGCATGTGTATATGAGGTATATGTGCATGTGTGTGCGCGCGCGTGTGGTTGTATTTAACAGTTAAATAAAACAACAGGTATAAATAAACAGGTTTCCTATAGCATGTATAAGAATCAGTTACTGGGTTACACACACACACACACACACACACCCCCCATTCCAAACTCCATAAACATGCAAACGTGAACACACACAGGCATGCTCAATACCTCTACCAGCACCCTACCAGAGTACCACACCTCATACATATATGCATGAACACACACACACACACACACACACACACACACACACACACACACACACACACACAGAGTGAACATGGGCTCAATGCCTCCATGAGCTGGCACCCTTCCAACACACACACACACACACACACACACACACTTCAGTGGCCATAATTACCATCCTGCAGAGTCATAAAGTAATTGTGTGGAGCTGTAAAGTGGTAATTTTGTGGGTTTAACTTCTGCACCTGAGAAAGTGAGGAAAAAAAAGAGAGGGAGAGAATGAATGAAAAAGAGAGAAAGTACAACAGCTGCTTGCTGAACAACACTGTAATGACAGAGACTCTTAGATCAGAGAGATCAAATACCAGCAAAGAAAATCCTCATCATCCTCATCATCATGATGCTGAGGTAGTAAAAGTGCTAATATTAAAATTATAGAAATGAGGATCGTGCCATTTTGGTTATATGGGGGTGCTCAATGTCTGATTTCACAGAGAATTACTGGTTTTCTCCCAATAAGTTAATAAACAACTATTATTATAAAGTGAAGGAAAAAAATCTTTGAATACACATTTTTGATGTGAATGAATACATTCAACTCCGCTGTGACAGATTAAAGTTTTACTTTCCATGATCTGTGAGCAACACAGGAGCATCACGCATCTAATTTAATATATTTAATATACTTATTAAAATATATCCAAATTTCATTTCTATACTATTGACCCTTCAGAAGATACGAAAATAGTGGCTGAAATGTGAGGGGTGCATTTACTTTTGTGAAATACTCTGTGTGTGTGTGTGTGTGTGTGTGTGTATATTATATATTTATATATATACACACATACACTAAGTTAAGAAGGAGGTCTGGACATGTCAGTATTACACTGTGGTATCATTGCTAGTAGTTTCAGTATCAGGGATCAGGTTCCACACTGAATCCCGTTGATGCTGATTTTAACATTCAGACGTCACATCCTATAGTGTCATGCTCAAGCAGTTTAATGTAAGCAGCTAACAAGTGGCTACAGCTAGCCAGGCTACAGACCCCTGAGTCTAAGCTTCATTCACTTCCTCATCCTGCTGCCATGGCAACAGTGTGTGATGTCTCAGTGATGTCAGTAATATTGTAATACTGTCTGTTGGAGTGTCCTTCACTCTGATGGTGCAGAGACGCATAACCACACACACACACACACACACACACACACACACACACACACACACACACACACGTCTTCCTTAACACTGATTATTAAACTTAACCCCTCTGACATCCTACCTGACACACACTTCCTCTTTCATTTCTCACACATTTCTCACATATTTTATAAGCACTACACCATTATTCACTATTATTGTGTGAGACATTACTAATGTATAGATGAAATGTAAAGTATAATAGACGTGTAATAGATGAAATGTAAAGTATAATAGACGTGTAATAGATGAAATGTAGAGTATAATAGACGTGTAATAGATGAAATGTAGAGTATAATAGACATGTAATAGATGAAACTCATGATGAGAGTGAATTCAGATCTGCATGTTAAAAAAAGAATAAGAAAAGTTTAACATTTAAAACACAAGTTAATACGTTTTATGGAGCCACGTGTTTGTGTCTTTGTGGTTTCTCAGCAGGGAGTTTGTGTAGGAAACCGAGGGATAAACATGAACGAATACGAATGAGTGAACGAGAAAACTTGAGCCCTCAAGGTCATTCCACATTCTCTCTTTTCAATATACGAGAGCAACACTTCAACTTTACAGCCTGTAAAAATATACATTTCACCCAGGAGGAAAAAGAAAATACCTTCCAGGATGAACCTTTACTGCTGCTGGGAGACTGACTGAGTGTCTGTTTATTACACATTGTTATTTATTTAATATCATTTTAAGTATAAGTAAATAAGTATATAAGTGAAAGTGTACAAGCATTAAAGTATATAAGTATATAATGTGTATTAGTATATAATATACACGTACACATTATTTACCATTCTCTTACACTTATACGTGTATAAGTAAATATTGTATATATACAGTGCCCTCCACAATTATTGGCACCCCTGTTTAAGATGTGGTCGTGGACTTCTAAAAATTCTCCTTTTTTTTAAAACAACATAGAACCCAAATGCAAAAAAAGAGAAAAATCCAACCTTTTATTTAAGTACATTACTTTGGTGGTAAAAAAAATCACACATTTAGAGAAAAAAATAAAACTTGAAATCATGTGTGCCACAATTATTGGCACCCCTAACAATTCCTCTGAAAAATTTAATTTTTTTTTTTTTTTTTATATATTTTTCTGTAGTTGCTAAGGTTGGTCAGGGTATCTAGGGACTTTTAATTAGTAATTCATGATTTCCTGTTTCCCTGGGGTATAAATATGACGTGACACAGAGGCCTAATTCTCTTACCCATTTGTCAACATGGCAAAGACAAGAGAACACACCATTCAAGTAAGGCAGATGTGTGTCGACCTTCATAAGTCAGGCAATGGCTACAAGAAAATAGCCACTCGCCTTAACTTGCCGGTATCTACAGTCAGAGGAATCATTAAGAAGTTTAAAACAACTGGAACAGTGACAAACAAGGCTGGAAGAGGTCCCAAGTTTATCTTGCCACAACGCACAGTGAGGAGGATGGTAAGAGAAGTAAAAAAATTTCCCAAGCTCACCGTCACAGAATTGCATCAAAGAGTGGCATCTTGGGGTCACAGAGTCTCCAAAACAACCATCAGACGCTCTCTACATGCCAACAAGCTGTTTGGGAGGCATGCAAGGAAAAAGCCTTTTCTCACTAACACTCACAAACGTAAACGTCTGGAGTTTGCTAAGCGGTACTGGGACTTCAACTGGGATCGTGTGCTTTGGTCAGATGAGACTAAGATTAAGCTTTTTGGCAACAAACACTCTAAGTGGGTCTGGCGTAAAACAAAAGATGAGTATTCCGAAAAGCACCTCATGCCCACCGTGAAGTATGGTGGAGGATCTGTGATGCTGTGGGCCTGTTTCTCTTCCAAAGGCCCTGGGAACCTTGTTAGGGTGCATGGCATTATGAACGCTTTGAAGTACCAGGATATTTTAAATAAAAACCTGATGGCCTCTGCCAGAAAGCTGAAGATGGGTCGTCATTGGGTCTTTCAGCAGGATAATGATCCAAAACATGTGGCAAAATCTACACAAAAGTGGTTCAGCAGTCACAAACTCAAGGTCCTCCCATGGCCATCTCAGTCCCCAGACCTCAACCCAATCGAAAACCTGTGGGGCGAGCTAAAGAGAAGAGTGCATAAGAGAGGACACAGGACACTGGATGATCTAGAAAGATCGGCAAAGAAGAATGGTCAAAAATCCCTCTCTCTGTGTTCTCCAATCTTGTGAAATGTTATAGGAGGAGATTAAGTGCTGTCTTGTTGGCAAAAGGAGGTTGTACAAAGTATTAACATCAGGGGTGCCAATAATTGTGGCACACATGATTTCAAGTTTTTTTTTTTTTTCTAAATGTGTGATTTTTTTACCACCAAAGTAATGTACTTAAATAAAAGGTTGGATTTTTCTCTTTTTTTGCATTTGGGTTCTATGTTGTTTTAAAAAAAAGGAGAATTTTTAGAAGTCCACAACCACATCTTAAACAGGGGTGCCAATAATTGTGGAGGGCACTGTATATATCTCAAAAGTTCACATGTAAATACGGTTACAAACATCAGACTTATTTAGAAAATTAATTTAATTGACAAACACAAACTACCTGCTCTGAACTCACACCTGAACTTCCAGCCAATCACAATCAAGCATTCACACGGAGCACGGGTGCTGAAACACCTTAGCACTGAACCGGAGTAAATATATGAATATAAATGAAATAAAATGGTCGTTTGAAATGTTTGTAAGTACTGTAATGTGATTGAGGTTATGATGTGTTTTGTTTCACTCTAACATGCTGTAAATTTCCCACGGCTGTGACAAAACCTCACATGGGAACGGCACACAAACTAAACTCACACTTGATCGAACACTGACAAATTTGTATAATAAAAATAGACGGTTGGAGTTTTCCATAAAACTGCCTGAGGGATTTTTTTTTTTTTATTTGTAACTGTAAAATTATTGAAATTGAATTAAAATGTTCACTTCACACACCTTTTTCTTCTCCTTATTATTAATATGCTGATATAAGTTTGTGTTTTTGGTATAATAAGTGTGTGATATCTCAAACTCATCATTTATCATCAACAAAAAAAAGCCTTGTTTCTCGGTCATGTCTCTTCACATTCAAGGAGTGGGTCAGGAAATGGATTATTGAGCGGCCCAATACAGGGAGGGTGGTAGCTCAGTGGTTAAGGCATTGGGCTTTGGATCAGAAGATCACAGGTTCAAATCCCACCACCACCAAGCTGCCACTGCTGGGCCCTTGAGCAAAAGCCCTAAAACCCTCCCCTGCTCAGTTGTAAGTCGCTCTGGATAAGGGCGTCTGCCAAATGCCGCAAATGTAAATGTAAATACATCACACACACACAGACACTCTTTACAAGAAATGAGTCATCTAAATAACCAAAATGTGTTTAAAAAACCCCAAGTGATCTCCTCTAAGCATGCACACACACACTTTTGGCGTTTCTGAACCAAATCCGGACGTTACGCTGAGTCAGCAAACACCACAACTCCACCACATCATAAACCTCGAGAAAGGAACATATTCGATACATCATGCATCACCAATTCTCCTCATGTGGGTGGAAGTAAAATCTCCTTGTATGCCTAGACCTCCTTTACACACACACACACTTCAGTAGTTTGGACTTTACATCTGAACATAACGAATCTGAGATTTGGGTTTGTTTTTCAGAAAATGCACTTTTTTTTAGATTTACTTGTACCTACTGTCCATGTTTGGGTCACTTTATAGGTGTGTGTATATACACAAACACACACACATACATACATATCTTTATATATTCTTTATACCTTATATTTTATATAGTTTTTATACTTTATCTGCTTTTTTTCTTTCTCCCCACCCTATTCCCCTCTTGCCGGACCGTCGTATAAAGCATTTTACTGCATGTCGTACCCTGTATGTATGTGTATGTGATGAATAAAATTTGATTTGATTTGATTTGATTTGACACACACAGTCAATGTCACCCATGTCATGTGTGCTTAGTGAATCCTAATAATGAATGGGGTAAAGGGGGGTGCCAATACTTTGTGCTGCACAACAGATGTTCCTGCCAAGCAATAATCACATGCCTACAATGTCTAGAGAACTCTGATGCATTACATCTCAGAAGGTGTCTTATATTAAACTTTATATTTTGTTCATGTGTAAAGTTTCGGTCAAAGAAAAATCTTTTTTTTTATAAATATTAATGTGAATGTTTGGATTATTCATTTTTTTATTTGTGTTTTTTTCTTATTTAGACCTAAAATATATGTGTTATTATACATATATATTTAATGTCATAACGCAGCCGATTTGTTTTTTTCCGTAGTATAATCGAATATATAATTAATATATTTTTTATTTATTATGGCGGTTCATTGGAGTCAAGCTCAAAAACGATTTCTAAAAAGGAGAACATTTGTGAAGCTCCAGCAGAGAAACCAGGGTCATATTCATGTTAAATTAATATCAAATCATTTAAAGATTATATTTTTCTATTATATATTTAACTACAATAAATAAACAGTTAACGTTGTAATGTTTCACAGCTGAAACACCAGAGAGAACGAGAGACTGGGCTGAGAATGATAGAGATTTCCCTGAAAATATGTGAAGGTTTCAGGGTATCATGTGGAAGGTGTGTGTAATGTGCATAAATCATTAAGTCTATTCCAGGATGGATTACTGAGCTGTGTAGAAACATCCAACTGCAGATAGAGACATGAAGATGATGGACACGGGACAACATTTCGAATTGTTACGCAGCATCTAGGAAGTGTTCAGAGAGAGAGAGAGAGAGAAAGACAGACAGACAGCTCCTGCAGGTTTCAGCTCGCTCCTCAAATGTAAACGTATTGGAGAGCTTCCAATTGCTCCTGTCATGAGAAAGGTTCTTCTGGATATCCATCATCGTGGCCCATCATGTATTTAGGAGCTTTTTTTCCCCACAAAAAACCCCAGAACAAATCATTCAAATGAGTTGGGAATCAGGAACAGTGAAAACACTGACGCGGAGCTTCGTTTGAAAACCGTTCAAACGATCCGTGTTTATTAAAGCGTTCACATGAGCACGAGTGATTGTGTAGGAACCCCTGAGGAGATTTCTAATACCTGCCAACAGGGACATGCTGGCTGGAGAGCGACTCCTGCCCTCAAGCACCATGAGTTCAATACAAAAAACTTAGACAGAAATATAAGAAGACATGATTAAGAGTTTACACACTTCTGTAAGTCTATCTCACTCACTCACTCTCTCATTCTCTCACACACACACACACACACACACACACACACACACACACACACACACACACACACACACACACACGAATGTGTGACCAGTGGATTGAGAATGACTCATTGAACTCTTTGGGCGTATTTGTCGAGTCGGCGCCTCTACTAATCACAGAAGTGAGGGAGCTGATGTGTCCTGAATTCGTATCGGAGACCAGACAGGACTTCGGTTGGTTTATATTGTCATTTGTTAGTATTTTATTATTGAATACTGAGTAGTTCCATAACAGATTCAGTAGTATTGTAGTTCTGAACACTGAATCATATAGTTTTGTATCAGATTCAGTGGTAGTGTAGTACTAAGGACTTAAACGTAACCAAATTCAGGACTGAACATTTAATCATTAGAAAGATAAAGAGAAATATATTTATACTCGTCACATGTGCTGTGTTTGGAAGCTGGAGTCAGACATGATACAAAGCCCCTTTAGGGCCCCAAAAGTAGCAGCTCTGCAATACCGGTTTGAACCCCAACCTTCTAATCGGTAACCCAGAACCTTAACCACCGAATTACGACTTCACCTGATCATACTATTGTTTAAAGTTGTAAGTATTTTGTAAGTGAATTGTAAAACTATAATGAGAACTGTTTATTGAGTGAAAAAGTGTTTAAGTACCAGGAGGACATTTCTGTCACACTGCTCACCCGTTGGTTTGTAAACTTACGCAATAGAAATAAATGTATTATTCTTATTATCATTGTGTAAAAGCGGTGGTTCGTGTGCCGAGCCAAACAAAAGTTTTTTGTGTATAAGAGTAGAAAGTGGGCCAGAGTCTGGTCAGATCCTCACTCTGGAGGAGTTTGTGCTGGAAAAAGGGTCATAACCTCTAAAGTAGTCTGCTTTATACGACATGTCTGTGGTGAGCATTCGTCGGCAAGTGGGGGAATATGAGAGAGAGAGCGAGAGAGAGAGAGAGAGAGAGAGAGAGAGAGAGAGAGAGAGGAGAAGAGATGGTGACTCATCACTCCCACATCAAACATACCTGAGTGGCTGAACAGCTCCATCACACTGACAACCAGAACTCAACCTCAAACAAACTCCACCTGGGCAAACACGCCAAAAGACTCGGCACACGGATTCTCTCTCTCTCCCTCTCCCTCTCTCACACACACACACACACACACACACACACACACACACTTCCTCTACAGTCATCAAAAGAGTCGATCATACTTCTGCTGTTAAGTGTGTTATTCTCACACACATGTCCTGTCTTCATTCTATTGTGTTATTTATAACACCATGATGTGTGAGTGGTAATTACAGCTTCCACAAGATATCTCTCTCTCTCTCTGTTTCTCTCTCTCTCTCTCTCTCTCTCTCTCTCTCTCTCACACACACACACACACACACACACACACACACACACACACACACACACACACTACCAGAGGTAGAGCTTTAGCCTATAAAAGAGCAAATATTTCAAAACTACTGTATTTCCAAGTCAGTTTGCAATAAAAAGCCTCCGTGCTAAAAGCAGAAACATTCATGTTATAAGTATTGAACATGTCTAAACAGCAACACGCACAATAATAATAATAACATAAAAATGAAGAACATTGAAGTACATATAATAGGGGAAATGAGGTCTGATACAACACCCCCCCCCCCTAATCTTCATATTTAATTCTTAAAACTTTCTCAGTCATCAGTAAACACAAACTCAACCACTTATGATCAATTTGAACGTTTCATTCATTTAGATGTGCCGTTGTGCAGGTTGTCATTGGATACTACAGGTCTAATTCTACAGCACAACACATTTCCATGACTTTGTAAAAAAACCTTTTTTTTGTCTCTTCTATCGAAATGAGGTAAATAAGTGACAGAACCAGTGAAATGATATAAACATAATAAATGTTTGGGATGAGGTCATTTCAACCCAAACATTTATGGATTTTAAGGAGATGATTAAACAGAAGAAATGATTTGATTTTCATTATTGAGTGCGTCACAAACAGCTCAGCTTTATGACCTTTCTAGATGGAACCCTGTTTCTCGTCAGAGCTAACTCCTACACTATGCTAAGTGCTACGGTAAGCGTGCACTGGGGTGGTAATCGCGTTATCATCATGCCCCAGACTGGAACACAGAAGCAGCGCTGGAGCAGAAAGGCGAAGGGTGACAGACGGAGAGTATTTATTCATATTCCACATGGAGGAGGTCTGGTGGTTGTGAAACAGTCACAAAAGGCTTAAGGGGAAAATGTTACGAGATGATTGGGACGTGTTATGAGTCACGTGTAAACGTTCCTAAACCTGAACTGTGGGCAAAACATGAGAGGCATGTAAGCAATGCTGCGCTGCTCCATTAGCGCTCAGAAAGCTCGGGGAAGGAGTCAAATCTGAGGAACAGGTTCTAGAAGGTTCCCAGTGGCACAGAGCCGCTGGGTTTGTTGGTGTGTGATGGAGAATGTGGGGGATTTCAAGGATGATGAGGTAGCGGAGCAGGAATGCCGACCAGGGTGCTTAAAGCAGGCTTCGTTTTCATTTGTTTAGAGTCTGTAAGAAAATACTTTAGGACCGAATCTCAACAAAATAAAAACAAACATGCACACATTACAACTGTATCATACACTTACACTGCTTCACACTGTTTTCACACAATAGTGCAAAATAATTAAGTTTTATTCATTTAAAAATGTTAAAAAACTAAAACCTGCGCCAGCATGACAATGTCCCTGTGCACAAAGCCAACTCGAAGAACATGAGGTTAGAGTGAGAGATCTCCTGCTACAGAGCTCCAACTTAAACCCTAGTGAACACCTTTGAGATGAATGTGAATGCTGACTGCACCACAGGTCTCCTTACCTACATCACAACCTGAACGTGAATAAATCTCCACAAGCACAACACAAAATCTAGTAGAACATCTTCCCAGAAGAGTGGGTTATTATAAGAGCAAAATGGGGACTACATGTGGAATGTTCAAAAATAACACATTCTTTTCCAAGAAGTGCTACAAACATTTTGGCATTAATGACCAACTACAAGGAGAGCAAGACAACATGGTCTTCTCACGGTCACTTTCATGTATATACAGTATATACAGTACACACACACACACACACACAAACACACACAGTTCAGAATGTCTTCACAGAGCTTCACTTTTTTCCCCATATTTTTTTGTTACAGTGTTATTCATAATTTTCCCAAAATTCTACAAACAAAATCCCAATATGAAAGAAGTTTGTTTTAAATCTTTGCACATCTAATATATATATATATATATATATATAAAAAATTCATGTACATAAGTCACATCCTTTGCTCTTTACTTTGTTGAAGCTCCTTTGGCACCAATTACATCAAGTCTTTTTTGCGTTTCATGCTACATGCTTGGCACCTACACACACACACACACACACACACACACACACACACACACACACACACACACACACACACACACACAACACACGTATTTATTTTATTTAAATGTAGAAAACCAGGGCCAGCCAATACAATATAACATTACTTATACATAAAAAAAAGGACAAAGATGAAGAAAAAAAAACCCAACAAATCTACATATCATTTGCATTTCCTTTTTAATTTTAAACTATTTTTATTTATTGCTAGAAAAAAAATCTAATTAGAATAGAAAAAACACTCAATTTCATATTTAAAAAAAAAAAAAAAAAAAAAAAAAAAGCAACACTTCCTTTTTGTGGGAAATATTAAGAAAACCAATACATTCCATATAAAAAAAGTTTTCAGGAATCGTTATATAAATGAAGAATATAAGGCGAAACATGTAAATGACCTCGTAAACAAACACCTGCTGCAGTCTGGCCTGAGATTGTGTGTGTTGGTGGTTTCACCGTTTGTGTTTTGTGTTATGTAAGGAAATAAAATGCTCTCAGCCAGTCTCTCTCTCTCACACACATTCAGTAAGTGCACTGAGAGAACAATGTGTGAAATCTGGCCTGTTTACGTGGTTATGTACACGAAGACCACGCCATCTGACAAATTATTCCAACGTACTCCGACGTGCTCTCATTTGCAATAAGTAAAATGTGATGTGCGAATCCCTCGTGTGTGTGTGTGTGTGTGTGTGTGTCTCTCAGATTGATTTTGCAAGTGGTAGAAGTGAAGGAGGTCACCTACTCCTCTGAGCACAGCGTCACAAAGAGGTGACCTTGCTCTCTCGCACTTGGCCTGGATTTTGGGAGGACACTACTTTGGTAGTGGGGAAAAAAAAAAGTGTGTCAGTGCGTACACACACACACACACACACACACACACACACACACACACACACACACACACACACAATTTCAGGTCCATTTAAAAAAACAAAAACAAAAAAAAAAAAACAGGAGCATATAAACATAATATAGGAACTTCTAAATCAACTACAGGAATTAGACTGATAGCTAACTCACTCTCTCACACGCACCTCTAAAATGCAGGCTGTGTGTGTGTGTGTGTGTGTGTGTGTGAGAGAGAGAGAGAGAGAGAGAGCAGGAGGGAGGGAACATCTTTATCAGAGCTCTTAGTAATGCTAAGAATGAGGATGTTGCGTTGGACCTAGCGATCAAAACCAGACCTGAGATTGAGCACGCACACACACACACACACACACACACACACACGCACACACACACAATAAACTAACCTGAATACAGACATACATCTCCATCTACATTACTGAGAGAGAGAGAGCTCATGACCAACTGCACAGACAAGCTCTGAATCTCAACAGCCAGTCTCAAATCTCAAAGTGGACAAGACACAGAGCGACAGGAAAAAATAGAGATATAGCACCCCCTATTGAGTCTGCAATGGAAGTGCAGTCTGACAAAACTACAACACCAGCACACAGTACAGTATAAAGGTTAAAAGCAAAATACTGATACTTTTCCTCTATTCACTACATAACTCATCTAAGCAGTTCCCCAGTTTGTCAGTGTGAGAACCGATAAAAGGTTCCTAAGCCTGGTCCTGAGAACCTCTGAAATTATTTTTTTATCTCTGCTCTACCATTTCCAGTCTGAGGTGTGAATGATCTGATTAGTTTAATCTGTTTTGTTGTGAGAAAGGAACCCCAACATGCTCAATGCTGAACCCATGCTGAATATTTTTTACATATCAGCAGAATGTTTAAAAGGGTGGATCATCTGAGGGTCACAAGATCTGACCGAGCGAGCGAGCGAGCAAGAGAGAGAGAGAGAGGGGTGGTGGGAAGAGTAGACTGACTCTAAACTATCAATCACAGTCATGTTTCAGGAAGAGGGCTAATGGTACTTTGCTCTAAATACATTATAACTCACAGAAAGCATGTTTTCGCTCTGACCTTCTTGTTTGTGACAAAGAGAATTGGCTATGGTGCTTTTATATTCCGGTTATTACAGTTGGGCAATTCAAAAATCTTTATATCTTAGTTGCAAAAGTAAAAGAAAAGGAAAAAACTTAATTCAGCTTTACTCACAAACGCTTTTTAACGTCCCAACAGCTTTAACAGAAATCCAGATGTAGATTTAATCTGGATGATTCATCAGCCTGATGATCATGTGACACGTAAAGGAAAAGCAGAACAACATCGATGAGTAAGAAGTTCGATGTTCTTGCTCTTATTCAAGTCCATCTTAATCGGTTCTTTTTGCCTGCTGCTATAATCTGTGCTTTCTTTTTCCAGCACAGGAGCATTTTCATAATGGAACAGGTTTGGGTCTTTTAATTCAAGTCAATGGAAAATATAATGCTAGCTCATTCGAAGACGTCCTATACAACTGTGCACCTCCAACGTTCTACCATGTCATACACACATTTACAAATAACGTATATATTTAAGGCAAAAATTTAAAACGACATTGAAACTAATTACAAACTGGAAATGAGTGATTTTTTTTTTAACTATTCATACATCAAAACTAAGAGAAATTAAAGTTATTTATGAGTGAAATACAAACAGAATAAAAGTACTACTGTAAGGATCTAAGGGAGCTCCTATTAAACTTTATTCTTCATTCCATCAATAAATAAAGACAGAAAAATGCTGGTTATAACCACGCGCTGTTCCAGACTTTTAGTTCAAGTACACAGAATTTAACATCAGCAGTGATTACCAGAGTAAAGTCAAAGTCATCATGACACACACACACTGTGGACTACTTGGACGTCCTCTTATTAGACGCAGACGGTGCTCTGTGTCTCAAATCAGCTTCTCATACAGGAATGAAGCAACATCAGATATGTGCTCATTTGAAGTTGCTAGTTATTTCTACATGCACTTAAAAATAAACTCCTTCCTCCAGTCCCCTTTCACCATCATACCCACATTTATTTGACCTTGACTACATCTTGTGACACACATATTTTGACAAAGAATTCACTCTTTGTCTTTGGAAACGCAGTAAACATAGCAACCGGGTGGGGAATTTAATTACCACACCATCATGTAACTCGGGACTGACTGAGGACACGAGTGAGACCGTGGATCCACAACCAGTTTATTTCTTTATTTGGTTTATGATATTTATTTATAAGCAGAAAGAGTGCACAAATCAGCAATAAGATCATAACATCTTGAAAGAGGCTATTATGATTTATTTAGGTATTTAGGGCAGAGCAGAACCTCAGCTCTTTTACTTATTTCAACTGGAACACTACTGAGATCAGTGTTATCTCTTGATTCTTTGGTACAAAAATAAACAAAAAAATCAGCCAAGGCTATGTTAAAAAAAATAAGATTTCATTAAGGGCAGCATGATTCTTGAATAGATGGTTTCGAATTTAATATTTCAACCTTTTGTCAGGATCACACTATTACATTTAGTAACAAAAATGATTAAACACTAGCCTTTTCCCCGAGAATATTTGTAAATGTCTGCAACTGTAATCAACTAATTTTTCTCCTTCATTGAAACAGAGATAAAAAATGAAATTAGTACCGAGGTTTTACCGATTGTAACTGACCCCTAGATTAGAACCCGTATGCCTTTTTTACCTATTTATTAGTCATTTAGGAAATTAAAGCAATAAATCTAGAAGGTAGCAAAGAAAACAACAGCAGCACGTGTGTGACCTTAGAGTGCATGATTTAAGTTACAATACATTTTAGCCTGTGCTGCCATCTACAGGCTTCATGTGGTCATTACACCATAAACCATCAACCACCAGCCTGGACATTCACCTGCATGAAATCTTTATGAATTCAGTAGTTATTAGGATTAATTGGTTACAAGCACTGGACGTGTGTCAGATTGAATCAATGCATCAAAATGGGATCGGATCTCAAAGGTCAGCCAAATGAATGAATTGTTTCCATTGCTGATACAACAGAGCAGCAATGGGGTTAGATTTGTGTAGCTGGGATTTGAACTCACATCCTTTAGATCTGAGGTCCAATGACTTAACCACAAAGCTATTTTTACCCATTTTTAGTTGCTTTTTGGCTTGATGTCTCAGTCATTTCACTGTTCTCATTTTAACGCTTTAGGAGATTCAGGAAAAGAAAAAAAGCACTTATGTTCACACATCAAAAGACAATCAATTAGACCTGTAATACTAGTTCTAGTTAGTTATGGATTATAATATACTAGTTATTAGTTTAAATAGCACACTATAGATGTGTATTGTGTAAATAATGGCTCTACATGAGGTTATTGTTTCAGGCTTTATTCATTGCCCTACAGTATACAGTTCATCCTTGTGTGTGTGTGTGTGTGTGTGTGTGTGTGTGTGTGTGTGATTCAACTTACCTGGTTGATAAAGCGTTCGCAAAACAATTTTTCTTAAGATACATTTATTTAAATCATTAATTTTACACCTAAAACCCAAACAAACACTTCAGAGCGGAGTGCTTCAGTGGACTTAAGATATGTGACTTTCCTCCTAAATAAGCCTTTAATTAAAACTATGTAAATTGTAGAAAAACATCTTTTTGTACATGTAACAACTTCAAACAAGTTATAATTAATTTAACTAAACTAAAAAAAAAAAAAAAAAAAAAAAAAAAAAAAACTCCACTTTGACCACCCCCCACCCTTTTACCACTGGAAACATGGTGAGGGTCTGTTCACTCCTCAGCATCATCGAACTGGTCCTTCTCGATGCGGGAGATGTGCTGGATCCACCTGACGGGAGGAGTGTGATGACTGGAGGGGTTGTAGTGCTGCTGGTGTTGCGTTGGGGTGTGAGGAATGGAGTACAGGCTCATCTCACTTAGCACCACCTTCAGCTCTTCCTTGGGATCTACACGGGGAAAAAAATGAACAAAGTTTCATTGAGTTTGTATCACCTTTAAACTTCATTTGTGGAGCACAAACTTTGCAGCTGCTTGAAATTTTGGTGTGAATTTCATACAATGTAGGTCCTACATTAGTTTGATTGACCACGCTAGCTGTGTTTGGGAAAACTATAGGCAATCAAATGGCAAAAATGAAAAATCTTTTCATTAAGAGAATATGACCAGAGGTTGGTCACACCATCAGGTCCTTAAGTGACCCAAAAAACATCAAAAATGGCTCAAGAACTGTTCTACTACTCGTCTTTTCCCTGGTTATGATATACGGCTTTACCCTCGCCGTTGTATTTCCTGCTGATTTGCGAGGTTTGTTCATTCTCCTGGCTGGCTAGAAGTTTCTACTGGAAAATCAGGATCCTACATACCTAGAACTAGGAGGTTCCTCAAAAACAAAGTATTAACAATAATGAGTAAACACATCAGGTCTTCAGTGTGTGAGATTACCATAGGGCATCTCGCTGCTCACTTCTTTCTCCTTTTCCTTCTCCAACATGCGTGAGAACTCCTCAATCTCCTGCTCCCAGTCCTCTTCTCGAGGAACACACGTCGTCTCGGTCCGAACCGGAACAAAATCCACTTTCTCTATCTTTCTTTCCTTAAACCGCTTTCTACTGCACAATCTCCTGGATTTGTCCTGAGGTCTGTAACTGGCTGCTGAGGTCGAGCTGAACCCAAGTGAAGGACGCAGACACTTGGACAAGGTTTGGGGCATTTTCCACCTGTATTAAAAAAAATTATATATTTTGAAAATTAAACAACAATTCTCTTTGAATCAGCTGGATTTCAGTCAATTTACAAACATTTTCTTTAATACAAAGTGACTGATGAAGTAAAATAACTCCTCATTGGTGATATAAATACTGAGGCGCTAGCTAGCTAAAGTTAGCTAACTGCATCCAAAATCTATCCAAAGCAAACGATTCGGATTTTTAAAAACGCTCAATAAACAACTAAATATCGAGTAGTAAACACATTTAAACATTTAGATTCAATGGTAAATATTTACACAAACCATTAAACATCTTTCCCGGAGTTAAAGAGTGAAACCTCACCACAGAGCTGAAGACGATTCTGGAACTTTCTCACGAAACCGTTAGCAATCAACTCACTCAATCAGGGCACGCGCGCAATTTAAACCGTGAACTGAACATTTCCGTCTCGTTAAGCTTGAGGCGGAGTCAAGAGTCGACTCAGTGGTGTAGGGAATCGACTCATGGAATCAAGCATTCGATACTAGCGATAGGAAGATCAGAAAGTTTCAGTGACTCGGTTCTTTGAATCTCGTTCATCAAAATGGACGAATCTTTTTTTCAGTCATTCAGTTCATTTCGTTCCTTTAATCAGTAGTCAAATGAAAAGTTACATTTTTTATAAAAAGATCCCCAAAACGTTAACATACACCAACATTGATTATAGTTCCAATAATGTATATGTGTGTATATATAACTGAATAGCGTCTAATGAAGTCACGTCATAAAAAAAAAAACCGACTCGGACCAAATGATTTATGAGATAAAATACTTAATTCTGTACATAAACATACAAATGTCCTCTGTGTGACCAATTTCCTCTCGTCTGTCAGTCATTGTCGAAAGAAAAAGCAGCTATTAAATTCACCTGAATATATTTGAGTTTGTGCAGTTTACTACAGATGTGGTTTGTGAGCTCTGACTAGTGATGCTCTGGTGGCCTTCCAGTGAAGCTACCAAATATATCGTTTAAATTGTTGAAATAATATATATATACACACACACACACACACACACACACACACACCAGTTTATTGGTTGAAGCTTTACCTCACTCTCTAATTGGATTCTTCCAGGCTTTAGCTTGACTTCTGGCACCACTGATTTTTTACATATTTTCACCTCAGTTGTTTATATTCCACTTTTTGGTTTTCTGTTTTCCTTTAATGGCAAACACATTCAAAATTTCAGTTTCCAGCATTTACAGCAGTATGAAGTTTAAACACATGCCAATCAGGGAAATAATTAGTGAACCCTTTGTTAATTAGTTTGTTCATGTGATTGGCTGAACACACCACATGACTTCTCTAAATCAGTCAGATACTCCTTTTGCTAAACATTTAAAGTAATTCCAAAATAGTCGATTTGGATCATTTTGCTGGATATTTTATAGCCTTATTATAAAATTAATTACACTTCAAATACTAAAAAGTTACTCAGCAGGTATTTTACATATAAAAACATTAACCTGGACTATTTCATTTGTGCAGCAATGTCCTGTAATGTAAAATCATATAAAGACTTCATGGATCATTTAAAATATACAGCTATTAATAATAAACCACACAATGAGTTGAGTTGAATTTTTATTGCCAAAATTCTAGCCAAAGTTACATTCTACATATCATCAACATGTTGACTCCTTCAGGCATGTTCAGGGCAGCACAGCATATCCATAAAAAAAAAAAAAAGTGTAACAATACTCCAGTTTACATTAATAAATTATGATGCTAGTCAGAGGGATTGAAAACGTTCGTGTGTAAAAAAAAATCTTTACAAAATCTTTGCTAATCAAGACAAAATCTTTGTCTTGATTAGCAAAGAATTAACGAAGGTAAAAGTGGACGTCATTCGCCACGATAGCCTGGTTAACACGCGACTCCTGCTTTAACCCCAGCTAGCATTCGGCTTCTATTCCTAACACAGTGGAATAATATTGCTTTTTAGAGCTAATAATTTTGTGAGAAAAGTGAAAGCTAAATTTATACAACACTAGTGTAGAAATATTTGAAAGTACTAACGTGAGTGGTGCAGAACAAGTGAACGTTCCAGTTCCCTGTACAGTATTTACAGTTTGTTATGAAAATTGCACTGAAATCGAGCAATAAGGTGCTAAAAGAATCAGCAGGTGTTTAGTGGGGATGATAGAAGGCACAAACACTTGAAAAAAACTAATAATAATAATTATCATAAGTGTTTATGCCGCAATGGAAATGTAGTTCAGTTTCACTAGGGTTTCACTAGTCACAACTTTACACATTTAGTGGGAAAACCAAAACAGGGGTGCAGCAAATCATCGAAACTGACCCAGACACCAAAAACATGACAAACCAACTGTAGTGAAGAAACCGACCAGATATTGAGCATATGTCTGGAACATAATTAAAGGAGAAAGTTTGGCAAAAAAAAATAAAAAATAAAAAATGAAATGTACATGAAGGTTCTTTCACCCAAAAATCAGACTGGTACTTCGTTTACCCAAATTAACAGGGACTTTGCACATTAAAAGAAGCTGCTGAGAACACTTCTGAAATAAAGAGGGGACTCTGGTGGTGATGATGAGGATAATGAAGATAGAAATGCATAATGCAGCAGCACTCTTTGTAACAGCTCAACAGCAGGAAGCACTTGTGATGAAATGAAAAGGTGCCATAACATATGCACATTCATAATGCCAAGTCAACATTCAGTTGCTCATCTCGCCAGCAATGTGCCGATAATTGATACATAACATTGTGATCTCAAAGATGTGCGATATTATAGTGAATCTTCTAAAATGCTCTTATTCTAGAGGATGTTATCATTCAAAAAATCCAGAAGGATTTCAAATTAAGCAGATGAGAAGCCCATGTAATCCTGATTATACAGTGACTGAGTTCTGGGTCGAAAGGGGCGGAGTTAATGTTATATCTGATCAGCCAATCACAAACATGATCAGGTGACACCAACTGCTCAAACTCACTGCTTTGCAAAGTTATTGTTCCAATCACAAACATATACCAGACTGTATCAGCATAATGCTTGCTAGAGAACTATTGAGGTATTTGCTGTATTAGCGTGCTAGCATTAGCTATAAATTTCGATAGCCAGTGTCTCATAAAGGTCATTAAACCATCATGAGCTGTAATTGTGTCCAGTGTCACATGAGGTCAAGCCTGTAATTGTCAGAAAGGATTTTAGTTAAGCTTCACCCATTAAACAGTCAGCATGTGCTTTATTCAACAACTCCTTTTCTGTCTCACACTTCCGGGTTCTTGTCTCTGAAAATCGCTCGGCCTCACACTTCCCTCTGAACAACTTAACACCAAAATCAATCCCTGAAATCAGCAGCTCTGAGACGAGCGCAAAAATTACATTCAGAAAAAGACCATCACAGTTCTCTGGAAGCTCTTAATCCTGACATTCCAGTGACTTTCCAGTAAGTCTAATATGTACAGCACCGATGAGGAATAACTCCAGGACATCCTGAAGTACATGAAGAACATACTTCACAACAGGAAGTTCAAATGCATTCAGAAGAGTGCAGTTCCACCTCCAGGGCAGCAGGGGGAGACAAGTGTTCAGTTTTTAGAATTAAAAAAATCCCAGAGGTTGTATTCAGTACTTAATCTCTAAGATGGAAGGGTTGTGGTCAAGGATGGATAATATTATCTTGTCCATGTACTGCCTGAGACGAACGTTGATCTCCTCCTGCTCCTTCAGGGCTTCCATCAGCTATGGAAAGACAAATGAGACGATTAACATGTGTATGTTCTGTTTCACTCACTTTACCATGTTCTTAACCATGCCAAACTGTCTACACTTGTGATACCTGATCACGCGAGGCATTGTCGATTTCTGCAGCCAGAGACTGAGCTTTCGTCTGCGTGGCGATCAGGTTCTTGGCTTCATGGAGGCTCAGACTGAGGATCTGACCGTTAAGATCTTCGTTTTGCTCTCGGAGTCTCTGGTTCTCCTGCAAATAAACACACACAATAAACCCAGTGCTGATCAGAGATCATTATTCTAAAGGATACCCCTCTCTCTCTCTCTCTCTCTCTCTCTCTCTCTCTCTCTCTCTCTCTCTCTCTCTCTCTCTCTCTCTCTCTCTCTCATGATCTGAGATCAGACATGCAGCTTGTTCTTAAAGAGCAGTGTTAGGTCTGATCTAAGATCAGTATGGATACATTTTCTTCTTTTGCTGATCTTGAATTGTATTCCTAGAATAGTTTTAAAACTAGATTTTTCATCTTATATCCCGCTTGATATCTGATCTGAGATTAGGAGTGATTCCGAAAGACAGCTTGTATTTGTAATTGGACACTAGTTTATTTTCTAATCTCTCTGTTTTTCTTAAGGACACCTTAAATAAATAGTCTCATTTTCTCTCACACACACACACTGAGATCAGACCCAATATAATATATGTAGAACATTTTTTTTTTTTTTTTAAATGGCAACCACGATGTAATAAATCAGCATTAAATAATTAAGTTTTTTGTTACATGAGCATAGAAGTATGTGCACCTCTGACCATCATATTCCACAGATTTCTTCTTCTTTCCTGTTATAAAAAGTTCCACACTACTGCAAAGTCTCTCCACTAGATTTTGGGACGTGTCCCTGAATCACAGAAGAAAATCGTTTTTCTGCTTCAGGCTTCTGCTGGTGGCAGTTTGTGGAATGAGCACATGTGTGGGTGGAATGAGGGCTGGTGATCAGGTGTGCACATGCTGGACTGAATCTACAGATGAGCTCAATGTTATGACATCATGAATTAAAGCGTACATTAGTCAAGTCACTACTGATCTACGCTTTCATGTTACCCGAGAACGCGGCGCTCATTTAACCGCTACAGAACATAAAAACTGGATTGGAAATCTAGAAGGTGCGGTTTGGGTTATCGGGGGTTAATGACTGATTTACTCCCAGAGATTTACCATGTAGAGTCGTGTGCTAACACACGCTCGCTGCTGGAGGTCAGGGGGGACGTCCTGTGAAACACAGCGCTGTACGTACACACACACACACACACACACACACACACACACACACACACACACACACACACACACACACACACACACACACACACACACACACACACACACACACACACACACACACACACACACACACACAGATTCTTCTCTAGGGTGGAATAGAGAACCTGTTCAGGTGTATCAAGTTCTTGATCTTGTACAGACATGTTTGTTTCAAAAATTTCTAATCTGTGTTATTCAAACTCAAGTCCAATACCTGTCTGTTTATCTGTCTGTCTGTCTGTCTGTCTGTCTGTCTGTCTGTCTGTCTCCATTGAGAGACAGAAAAGGATGAGTGAAAGAAATGAGTCTTCAGTCTGGAAAGAAAGAAAAACCAAGAGGAAGGCAGCTAAAGAGAGGAGAGTGAGACAGAGAGCTGCTCTCGTTGTTGGTCTGTCTCTATTTCTTTCTCCTTATGTGTCTGTCTATTTCTCATCAGACATTCTGCCCATCTTTTATCAGACATTGTCTGTCTGTCTGTCTGTGGTTTTCTTTCTTGTTTCTCGATCGCTTTCTGACCGTCTGAAGGGAGAGAAAGACGGACAGATAGAGAATAGGAGTGATACAGAAAGAGTGCGTAAGATCAGTTCCTCTCTTTGGCCATGTCCACACTAATGTTTTCATTTGAAAATGCAAATTTCTTTCCGTTCTCTCCATTGTGGCCTTCTGTCGACACTGCGACTGTTTTTAGCCAATAAAAACGTAGCTTTTTGAAAACGCTCTCCAAAGTGGATACATTAAAATATCGCTTCGACATCGGAAGTTGATAAAGCAATGCATTGATACGTTAAAAAGCTAAAAAAGAGAACAGGAAATGATGTAATGTCCTGAGAGCCCTCACCTGTTTCAGCCGCTTCATTTCCTGTTCCAGTTCATTCTCGCGAGTCCTTGTGCTGAAATCCGAAAAGCTGATGGACGACCTTCGGATCCGTCCCACGCGCTCAGCCTCCAGTTTATAAAGCTGCAAGTGCTCGAGTTCTCGCCGCAGTTCCTCGATCAGCTGTGAAAGACAGCTTGGGTTAATAGTCTAATTTCTACATTAATAGAAATAATAATAAAATTAATAACAGCTTGGATTAATAGTTTATTTCTACATTTCTTTAGACATTTTACTCTCAATTTAGTTTTAATGAGAAAAATGCATTCAGCAAGTTTTTATTTTCCGTCTGCATTTACTGCATATCACGACATAAAATCTACAAAAGTATAGAAATAAGACAAAAAACGCTAACAGATAGAATAATACACTTTCTACATCATTGCTGTTGAATGCAGAATAAAAATTTGAGTTTGAATTTAAATATTAATATTTTAGTTTTAGACTTTTATGCTCCTGTGTACGTGTCACATACATTCGCCTCGCAGCTACAGTGAACTCTATAGACGTTCATTTAAAAACGTCTCAGCAGTCGTGTAGGTTGGATTTCAGTCCCGTCTTATTTAGCGGTGTCTCACCTCCTGCATGGCCTCTCTCTCCTTCTGATAGTCGTTCCGGTTCTGTCTCAGTTTGTCCATCATCTTCCTGTACAAATCCATTTCATCTTTCAGACGGAGACTTGTGTCTTCCAGCTTATCAGTCATCCGCTGTTTCTCCTGGACATGCAAACAAATCACATGCAAATTTTAACACACGCGCATACACCCACACAAACACACCCACACAGAGGAGACACCAAAAGGGAAATGACCCTATGGTAAGCGGGTTGTTACACACACACACACACACACACACACACACACACACACACACACACACACACACACACACACACACACACCCACACACACACACCACACACACCCACACACACCTCAGTGCAAGGCCGAGTGCGCCATCATGGCTCTACACTACAATAAAGCACCATAGTGCACACTTTTGTAGGTCTGTTTTTTCATTTTTGGTTGTAAAACACAAATTGTCCTTTTTACAGAAAATTAAAGGTTACAATCTTTTCAAAAGGTTTATCTTTAATTGCATACTTTAATTGCTTTAATAACAAAAAAAGTTTTTAATCTTCAATTAAAAACATTTTTGTGAAGTTTTCAATTACATTTTTTAGATAAAAATCTAATAGTTTTGTAAAGTTTCAAATCTTTCATGAAATCGTGTTTTTATTAATTTTTTTAAACAATGATTTATTTTTTCCTTAAAATATTATAACTTAATATATATTACATTTCTTTTTTTTATGCCAAAAAATAAATATAATCAGCCAAATCCTTATAATGATAGAATATGTTTTCTACATTTTCCCGACCCCCTTAAATTCCCTCACAATGTGACAGTCTCACTATTAGCTAGCATATATTCTTTTAAGTTATTTTGGTCATAAGTTATTCATCTGGATTATTTTTTCTATTAAATAGTCTGTATTTGGACAGAGTTTTAGAATAGTATTAAGTTAAAGTTGTCTGTATTGCAGCTAGTTAGCTAGAAGAAAACTTGCATGTCCAAAACAACACACTGGAAATCATGGGACATTTTATTTACTTCCACTGTCTTTTTATATACAAGTGATACTGCTACGCTAGTCTGGTGATTACCACCTGGAATAGATCTCTATTTATTATCTACAATGTGGCCAAAAACAATGTAAATAATAAATGCATTTAAAAAGCAGATGGAACTTCTGCAGAATCAGCCCTCAACGCTAAAGTTCTTGTTTTCTGTATCTTATCAGTCAGAAGATAAATAAACACTCATGCTGATGTTCATGATGATGTTCATGCTTCACTGAGCACTGCTTTAAACTCCGCTAATCAGCTGACTCATCTCTCACCACCAGTGTTTGTTTTGACATCAATGAGCCCGATGTCTCACCTGACTTCTCTCACACACACCTTTCTCTCTCTCTCTCTCACACACACACACACACACACACACACACACACACACATTTAATCATCAGGCTAGCCTAGCCACTACCGCCAAGTGTAATGTTTCATTTCAGACATGTGAAAACGTTTCTTAATGATCGACCAACAAATGTGAGGTAAACGTTGACGCTCCTAATGATTCTGTCCTGATTCCATGCTCACTGTAGGGAACATAACATTCACCTCAGTCAGAAGCTCACTTAGCCTTAGTCTCCATGTTTCCACGCTGCCTAGGAACAATAATCACAACTTTTCTCTCACAACTTTAAATATAGTGTTAAACAACACAGGACTGTCATTGAAGGTGCTTCAGATTTTTATTCGACGTGTGGAAAAAATAGCGATCAAATTAGAGTGAGTGAATGGCATGCTAGCTTGTTAGGTTTAGGGGATCTTCTCAGGGATCAGTTTAAGCAAAGCAGCATTTAGTTGTAGATTCAATAATTTAATAAACATTTCTGATTTTGTGTGCAAAACAGTTACAGACAATTATACACTGAAAAAATTAAGGAGGTTTAATATATTTTTACAGTCTACAGAATCTCAGTGATGCTCAATGTAACACACACCCACTATCTATCTATCTATCTATCTATCTATCTATCTATCTATCTATCGGAGTTAATTGTACTCTGTGTTGCAGACACTTATGCACCTACATATAAATAATTATAACTTTCATATGCCACTTTGTTTTATATTGTTTAAAATAAGTTTAGATTAGATTAGATTAGATTAGATTAAACTTTATCGTCATTACACATGTACAAGGCAACAAAATGCAGTTTGGGTCTAACCAGAGTGCAACAGCAGCAAGTGCAGGATTTACAGTGTTTACAAGATTTATATAAATTAAATTATATATGACTATAAACAGTAATTTACAAATGTGTATGTACTATGAACATAATATACAGATGAATATATATGTACTATGAATATATTGCAGTAGTTTGCCTGTAGCCTCACTTAAGAATTTTATTGTACAAACTAACATGTATATATGATTAATAAAACTTGAAACTAGACAAACTATTCTTATTTAGCACATTTTTTTCTACAGACTAAAAATATATGTATATATAAAAGAAACTAACAGTAAAACTAACTGTTCAGAACAATATTGACCTGAGATACGTCGACACTTTACAGCTCCAATTACGCTAAAATTATTTTACGTCTTATAGAGAAATGAGTATCCATCAATAATATCAACATTTACCTCAGAATTGTTGGGAAATTAGTACAATTGGACACAATAAGTATAAATTATAATTCATCTAGCTAGCAACAAGCTAGTAAATATTTTAAAAGACAAGGTAATTATGGGAAAAACCACCAAAACAATCAACATTTACCAGAAACACTGGAAATAATTCATGTTTTTTCTAACAAGCAACTCGCTGTTAGGTCTTTACGAGGCAACGCAATCGAGAGAAAACCTTCCAGAAGATCAACATTTACCACAGAAGTGTTGAAAAAAACTCATATTTCTAAAATAACCACGTAATCTCAAATGGCAACCACTAAAACACTTCCTCATACTAAGAAACATTACCATTGTGCCACAACTTGTGAACCATGAGAAACTTCCAGTGTGGTGATTAAAACACAGCAAATCTTTTTGCAAACATGAAGACACACAACTTAACTACTCATACAAACACAGATACAAACACACAAAAGCAAACACACACCTCGTCAAGCTTCTCTGTCTGTGTTTTCAGCCTGCTCACACTGGTCAACATCTCAGTGTTCTCCACCTCCAACTGCTGGACCCTGACACCAGAACACACACACACACACACACACACACACACACACACACACACACACACACACACACACCAATATTAATAAACAAAGTAGAAAACTGAAATCTAAAGGAGCAGTCCTCATCACCTCTGCAAAAGTTCAGGACGTTAAATTAAAGCATCAGTGTGTAACTTTTAAGGCCCTCTGCTGCCTATGACATGAATTACAACGTGTTGAGAAACCAGACATTTTTCTTTTTAAGTTATTATTTTTAGTTATTGCCTGTTTACATGGCAAATAATGAGCTTCTCTTATGTTTGCTATTCTATAATTAATTTACGTATATAACCGCTTTAAAATATTACACATAATATGTAATTCTAAAGGAGTTTAATGGAAGTAACTCGATTTTGTGTGCGCGCGTGTGTGTGTGTGTGTGTGTGTGTGTGTGTGTGTGTGTGTGTGTGTACCGGTTATGAAGCATGTCGATCTGCGTGTTCTTGTCTTGCTCCAGTTTGTTGAAGGCATCTCGGTGTCTCCGGAGCTCGACATCCATGATCTGCTCGGCTCTCGCCTCCTGTTCCTTCAGCTGCTCCTCCAGCTCATGTACCCTACACACACACACACACACACACACACACACACACACACACATATTACTCCGATACAAACATGTACGTGCTCTAAATACTACTTGTTCCTAGTAGGTTTTAATGGGTGTCTGAAGGCAGTGTTCAACATTGCAGTGTGGTTGTGATTGTGTGTGTGTGTGTATGTGATTGTGTGTGTTTACCTGTGCACTAGTTGTGTGTTTTCCTGTTTGAGTTTGGATTGCACATCGCCGTTCATCAGACACTCACTCTCCAGCTCACACAGCTTCTTCTCTAACTGAATCAACTGCATAGAGAACACACACACACACGCACAAATGTGTTAAACACTCCACCATTAAAAAATATACCGTAATGATGTTTTGAGATGAGGTATAATTGTGTCAGGAAAAACGTGTGTGTGTGTGGGTGTGTGTGTACCTTGTCAGCGATTTCGGTGTCATAGTAATCAATGCTGCCTTCTCTGAACAGATCTTCTGTGCTGCCATTCCTACTGCTGAGATTACTGTGCTGGAGCAGCTGCCTACACACACACACACACACACACACACACACACACACACACACACACACACACACACACACACACACACACACACACACAGAGCACTGTGAGAATACACTCACCTCTACTGCAATAAAGGCAGTATAAGAGGATGCACACTGCAGCAAAGCTTGAGTCTGACTCTAGCGCATCTACATTACACCCTCACGCGCATGCACACATGCACACACACACACACACACACACTGTCCCACTTGGACTAGCAACTCCCACCAGTCACACACACACTCAAGAATACGCTTATACACAGTCAGGACATCCTCACATACTGTACACACACACACACAGTACACCAACACATATACCCACTCATAAACATACTTCCACACAGACACACACTCTTCACACCCCACACACTCAGAATTTTGACCTGATTAAAGTTTGAAATGCTGTAACTGTTGCTACGGGAACACCAATTAACCATTTAAAATATTTTACATCCACACCTCACAATTCTCACTAAACTGCTCAAATGACGCACACATCTAAACTGTACACACACACCTCATGCGTACACAAACACACATGCATACACGCACAAATCACTCACTCATACACAAGTACAGCACACACAGCTTTCATTTCATCGTTACATCTGAAATCTTGAAACATTTGATCACAACACCTTCTCCTTACACACTTTCCACCAACACCCTCCACAGCCAAGAGGTCATGGTCAACCAAACCAACGTATGAAAAAGCAGACGCACAGAGGCCATGCCACATGATGCAAATCTCTCATCAGTAGTAACTTCCAGAACTGAGATAAACCTGTACCAGGTATGGAGAAAGAAAGGATCTGCTCATGATCCAAAGCATCCAAACTCCTCTGTGAAGCACAGTGGTGGAAGCATCAAGGCTTAAAGTTCTGGGCTGCTTTTAGAATTACCGCACTAATCTGCAGTGATGATGAACCTAATGATGGTCCGGCACAATGAATACAGAAGTCTACATAAACATCAGATCTACATTTCAAACTTTATCCCACAGCAGGACAATGATCCAAAACACACTGTCATCTTAACAAAGGACTTCATCAGGAGAGAACAGTGGAAGGTTTGAGAATGGACAAGTCAACCAGCAGACCTTTACTCTCACCTCGCAACCAAATATCAGGTGTGATTTATTATAATGTCGATCTGTTCCAATACTTTTGCTCAGCAAATGATTATATCATCCAGAAAAAAGCGTCGTGTTCTGAGTAACTCGACTACATGAGAATATCATCTGAAATTCTGATCAGTCGTCTCAAATTCATCTTTTGATCAGTTTATGTCACAAACACGCTTTCACAGCAACAATTAACCATTTTTATTTTGCTGCAGAACCACACCTGTGTTATCTAGAGTAATCTGCTCACACACACTCTCTCTCACACACACACACACACATCAAGAATTATGCATCTTAGCGTCTGTTTGAAATAAACATCAATGTTTCAAAAATGTCGCAATGAGAGTGAAAAACACAGCTGTGTCTACTGAACATTCCCTGTGTGTGTGTGTGTGTGTGTCCTTATAAATAAAAAAAAATTAAAACACGACTCTCAACACACAGCTCTCTTTTAAAAGAGTGTGAAGGACAAAGTGTGTGTGTGT
>JBCEWE010000371.1:20000-22500 GCA_039877035.1 Silurus lanzhouensis | reverse complement strand
AATATAAAGGAACCAGCAACCAAGGGCCACAAGTAGAGACTCTGCAGGACCTGAGGAACCTGAGGAACATGAGAAGCTGAAGCAAATAAGGGGAAAATGTTTTTTTCTATATTATTGCTGATATTAAGTATACACAGGTGTAGTGTCTTTATAGTATCACAGGATATCACTCGAAACCTCCCATCCCTGTGTGTGTGTGTGTGTGTGTGTGTGTGTGTGTCTACACAGGATTTAGCATTGGTGTGGTTTGGCAAACCGGTTCCACAGCTAACAGACATAACGAGCAGTACTGCACATTGACATTGACACTGGTGAGTGTGTGCATGTGTGTGTGTGTGCATATGTGTGCATGTGTGTGTGTGCATATGTGTGCATGTGTGTGCGTGTGTGTGTGTGTATGGTGCCCCACTGCCCGCTTGAAGGTTTTAGGCAAATGAGGAATGAGAGATTAGAAAGAAACAGAGGACAAGCTGTAATATTTCTCTCTCTCGTGCACACACACACACACACACACTTTATCTACAGGCACAGAATACACTGTGTGAACAAATCCCAGTCCTGCATTCTCACCCACATATTTACACACTTCACTGATTTTCCACCGAGTTTAAGTAAGTGTGTGTGTGTGTGTGTGTGTTGTGAGAGGGAGAGATCATGGAGTCCTCCATCCAGACCCCAGTAGAATCATTTTGTTGCCAGACTGAGCGCCATGTTTTATGTTGTTGATGCTGAACATTCACCACACACACACACACACACACACACACACACACACAAACTAAACACTTTAAAACAGAAACAAATATTGAATAATATTTCTATATATTTTTATTTAAAAAGGACACAATATTTAGTATTTCAGTCTCACAATCCACCATGAACCTGTTCTCGAGGTTAATCTTGCAGAGTCCTCAGTAAACTCCTCCCTGTTTCTAATCCCTAAAGTCTCGATTACGCAAGAATTTCAGCCACTGCCTTCCTTTTTGTTACCATAATAAAGGAGAAAAGAAAAGCGCAATCGCTCTTTTGTAGGGAAAAAAAGCACAGCGACTGGGTCAGTGACATGGCATATGCCAGGATGGTGTGTGTGTGTGTGTGTGTGTGTGTGTGTGTATGCTAAGTTTATAAACACTTAAATAGCTGTGAGAATCCAACAATGTTCATCAAATGTTCATTCAGATACTAATAAAGACACCATACCGTCAAAAGTGTTGGGACACTTGACTATTTCACCCTTATGTGGTTCTTGACACACAATTGTTGGAGAGACACAATTTTAATTTCCCATTTGGGATGAATGTGAATGCTGACTGCACCCCAGGAACCTCCTCACCTTCTCACCTTCATCACTACCTGACTTTACTAAACAGACATCATTGTAGCTGAATGAATCTCCACAAAATCTAGTGGAACATCTTTCCCAGAAGAGTGAAGCTCATTAAAAGAGTGAATGGAGAATAAATGTGGAAAGGGATGTTAAAAAAAAGAACAACATATCAAGCTTATGCTCGGGTGTCCACAAACATTTGGCCCTAGAGTGCCATGTTGCTGAAAGTCTAATGATTTATCTGAAGCGGATTGTTGCAGGTGGAACCTGACGCGTATCACTGAACAGTATCTGAAAATAAAAAATCAACAAAGCAAACAAACAACAAAAAATCACCACCCAGAACATCCCAGGAGGAAGAGGAAGTCCAAAACCAGAAGTACAAAAGAAACCACCACCAGCGCTATTATCGCTCTCACCATGTTGTTCCCTCAGTCCGATTCACAGCAGATCTGATCAGTGCTGATTAGATTCGACAGGATAAGATCCTGTAGGCACTGCAATCCCAGCGCAGTTGTTTGAGTTGTGTTTAAACCCATGCCGTGGGACAGCACCGCTCAGACACGCCCACTCACGTGCATCCAAACACATCGATTCAAACAGGTGACGTGTGCACCAGGTGGAGAACGAGCGCAGGATTTGTGACGCAGATGCAGAGGTCATGCACGGACTTGAACAGACTGAGAGAGAAAAACCCTCACGGCACTGAAACCCAAACCCGGGACTAATCACATACAACACAAACACAAACACATCAGAGAAACTTAATTATCTTCACTACAATAATAAATAATATTCACTCATTAGTTCTGTGTGGATCAGGTTTTATTATAGTTTTAAAATTAGCAGTGGGACTTTGTGGAACGTCTCAGAAACCTCGCCAGTGATCAATGTTTAGACTCTGTGTGTCTCACTGTGATAAAGTGTCAAGGTCAGGTACAAATAAATACACTGCAAACACACACACACACACACACACACACACACACACACAGTTTCTACAGGAACTGTAAATGACTTTTCAGTACTTCTTCCTGCTCTGAATAACAAGAACCTTAAAACTGTCTCACCTCCAGAAGTTTATAAACAATTTTTCTTCCTCAAGACACTCAGTATTGGTCTATTTCTTTATAATAACCTCCTTAAACACTCTCACCACCTGGAGAACCTTCT
>JBCEWE010000371.1:10000-15000 GCA_039877035.1 Silurus lanzhouensis | reverse complement strand
TGATGCTAATTATTATTATTCATTATTAAGTCCTCACTAATAATTGTTGGGATTTTGAAATGTTTTCTAAATTTTTGCTGAGAGGAGAAGCGGCATTAGAAAAACACACACACACACACCCACACACACACACACACACACCCACACACACACACACACACACACACACAGTTCCTGTTGCCCAACAGCAACATAAAGTGGTGCGACAGTAAAACACAGTGAAACACAGAGTTAAATCCGTCCTCGGTTTGTGTTCACCTCTCATCAGTGTAGCAGGTTAACCTCTGACCTCTGACCTTTCACCACAACTCAGAAACATGAGGAGAAAAGATTCCTCTGAAACACACACACACAGAGAGAGAGAGAGAGAGAGAGAGAGAGAGAGAGAGAGAGAGAGAGAGAGAGAGAAGAGAAGAGAAGAGAAGAGAAGAGAAGACAGAGAAAAAGGAATGAAAGCTAATGAACTGGAAAGGAATGTTCCCTCCTGAGTGCACACTGTGTGTGTGTGTGTGTGTGTGTGTGTGTGTGTGTGTGTGTGTGTGTGGTGTGTGTGTTTCAGCTCTGTGTGTAAATACAATTAAACATCTTTAACGCACCTGCTGATCCTGCATTGTGATTGGTCAGAAGGTGTGGATGAGTTCTGTGTACCAGAAGCTCTGACAGCAGCGCAGGTTCTTATTAATGCACTCATTCTGATAAGTGAGTGTTTCCATAGCAACACCTCGGTCACACGGACGTGACCAGCGCATGCCGCACATGATAACACTCGTATGGGAAAGGTTTCTGTAAGGTTGATGGAAGGAGTCTCCAGTGTCAAACTCACACATTCCTCACCTGAAGGTTTAGAGATCCTGCAGTCTTGGTCATGATGAGATCTTACAGACAGTAGATTACGTATAGCTGTATGAAATGGTATCAAAACGTTTAGAGACTCGCTCTTTGTGCCACATGTTTTATTAATGCTGCTAATCTACACTTCTCCATCTCCAATCTCCATTTCTTCATCTCAAATCCGTCAGGGTCATGTAGAGACACACACTTTTCATCTCAAATCCGTCAGGGTCATGTAGAGACACACACAAACGAGACCCTGTTCTAATACTCATGTACCGAGTGTAAATGAAAGCTGTATTTTAGCTACAGAATGATGTTCACTGTAAAAATCTCTTCATTAATGCACAATAATAAAAAAGTGAGTGCGCCCTTCAGAACTGGGGCACTGGGGCACTGGGGTACTGGGGCACTGGGGCACTGGGGTACTGGGGCACTAGGGCACTGGGGTACTGGGCACTGGGGCACTGGGGTACTGGGGTACTGGGGCACTGGAATACTGGGGCACTGGGGCATTGGGGTACTGGGGTACAAAGGTACTGGGGCACTGGGGTACTGGGCACTGGGGTACTGGGGCACTGGGACACTGGGGCACTGGGGTACTGGGGTACAAAGGTACTGGGGCACTGGGGTACTTGGCACTGGGGTACTGGGGTACTGGGGCACTGGAGCACTGGGGGACTGGGGCACTGGAGCACTGGGGCACTGGGGCACTGGGGCACTGGGGCCAATGCTCCCTTCAGGCTTCTTATTTTTAGCTTCAAACTGCTGTAAAAATACTTTCTTCTCATACTCGTGAATGTTTTAATCTCTGGCATATTCCGCATGTCACCATTATGTTTTCACTTGTTGACACTCTAAACGGTGAGATCTGATTGGCTGATGGCTTCTGGGATGTGAATTATATACAGGGACGATTTTCAAACAATTAGAGTCGTATTTAAGCGAAATTTTCACCACGACACATAATTATAATGTCAGATGTAAAATTGGCTCATTTTCAGATCAGGGGTGGGGCAGGGTTTTGAGGGGCGTGGCAGGGTTGTTGAGGGGCGTGACAGGTTGTTAAGGGGCGCAGCAGGGTGTTGAGGGGCGGGGCTTGGTATTATATTATTATGTGAATATCTGACAAATGCACACACACACACACACACACACACACACACACACTGTAATATGTAATCTATTGCTCTGTCCTCTTTCTTAAAATAAAAATGATTTGTTTCTGTCATAAATATTTCAATTAGGAAAATCATACAAATAAAATGATACATCAGAAATTATCCGATAACAGAAAATTCCTCTTCTTGGTAATAGACTTTCTGGAGCGTGTTGTTTCTGTGTCCTGTTTGGAAGACGAGACATTCGCTCTGTCTCACAAAAGAACAGCAGAAGCGTTCAGTCAGGCCAGAAATTGTGCTGAACAAACCCACCAATGAGTGATGAGGATTTAGAGATCATTTGATCGATTGCTTAATCAATCAGACGCTCAGGAAATGAGCAGATCGTCAATAAGATGTAATGAAGTGTGGGAAGAGGGAATACAGACGTTTAGACTGGATGATTGATTGATTAATGAATATTTTAAAATAAATCACCAACACACGTGAACACTGTAAACCTGTTTACTGTCAAATCTCAGCTCACGTCACACTTAATGTCGTGTTTTTATATAGAACTTTAAGATTCTGTGTGTGTTGTACAGTGTGTGTGTGTGTGTGTGTGTGTGTGTGTGTGTGTGTGTGTGTGTGTGTGTGTGTGTATGTTTTACATTGTGTTTGTGTGTGTGTGTGTGTGTGTGTGTGTGTGTGTATGTTTTACATTGTGTTTGTGTGTGTGTGTGTGTGTGTGTGTGTGTATGTGTGTGTGTGTGTGTGTGTGTGTGTGTGTGTGTGTGTGTGTGTGTGTGTGTGGAGAATCGTCCACCAATTAAGAAGTAAATGATGAATAATTAATTATGTTGTACAGTGTGTGTGTGTGTGTGTGTGTGTGTGT
Source organism: Silurus lanzhouensis (assembly GCA_039877035.1). NCBI lineage: Eukaryota > Metazoa > Chordata > Actinopteri > Siluriformes > Siluridae > Silurus > Silurus lanzhouensis. The sequence continues at coordinate 12,174 of JBCEWE010000371.1, read as the reverse complement.
GTGTGTGTGTGTGTGTGTGTGTTGTACATTGTGTGTGTATGTGTCTTGTAGCGATGATGCCTCTAAGCACAAATCCAGCTCCATTAAGATCTGCTTTCCATGGGATGGATTTGGTTGAAGATCTCCTGTAATAAACCCTATTGAACACCTTTTCCATGAATGTAAACACTGACTGCACCCGAGGAACCTTCTCACCTTCTCACCCACATCAGTACCTGAATTTACTAACACACAAGTAGCTCCACAAGTAAATTTCAAATTCTAGAGGAACATCTACACAGAAGAGTGGAGGTTATTATAACACTAAACGAGTCGCCTTCTCTCAAAGTCTCTTTTTTGAACAATTATACAACACTGATTTCCAGATTGTAATCCAATAACTCAAACACACACACCCACACACACACACACACACACACACACACACACACACACACACACTAACATGGTGTTTGTGGAGGTAAAGGATGAGGAAGAAGCAGATACGCCACACTCCTCTCTCTACTTTCTTTTGTTCTCTGCCTGTAAATGCACCACCTGATTCTACCTACAGGGAAGTAGAAGGTCAGATGCCCCACAAAATGGTTATTAAACAATAAGGAAAAGGTGATTTCCACACTTGAGATCATATCAGTGTTTTATTGTTTGCAGAACATCAGAGTGTCGACTTTCAACTTCCTGTTTTCACTAATGTGAGTTCGGGTGTGAGAAATGTGTGACATATACAGTTATAAATAAATATTCTAAACAAAAAACCTGATAAATAGACAAAGGAAGAAATAAACTGACAAAGAAATAGATAAGCAGTAAGCAAATAAATAATAGACTATATTAAATACATACTGTAGATATTACATATATATTAATACAGATTATATACATTTATTAAAACTGTTGATTAGTTTTTTATTTTTATAGGAATGTGCCAATAATCACGTCACGTATATTTATTACACAATTTAGCTTTTTTTTTTTGTAAATCAGTGCGCAGAGCCTGAAAGTGTTATGGATGAGTTCACCGTTACAGCAGCGACACCCCGTGGACAAACGAGGAAGTGTTGTATCATCAATGCTTTTATCTATCTATCTATCTATCTATCTATCTATCTATCTATCTATCTATCTATCTATCTATATATATATATATATATATATATATATATATATATATATATATATTATATATATATAATTAGAGATCTGTAATATGAATTAAATTTATTTAAATTTAAAGTTTTCAGGGAAAGTGTGTGTCTGTGTGTGTGTGTGTGTGTGTGTGTGTGTGTGTGCGTGTGTGTGTGTGTGTGTGTGTGTGTGTGCGTGCGTGTGTGTTGTTTCGTGTAACCTGCTTTACAAAGCATTGTGTGGCTCATTAAAGGTGCAGTCTGAAATTTCTTCGAATTGTCCTGACATTTTAAAAATTACCTTTAATAACTATTTAAAGTTGTGAATCTGATAATTATTTTGTTGACGTTTTTTAGACCAGGGATCAGCTGCGACCTGTAGAACAGAAAAATCTGTGTTCCTCTTAAACTAACTTGGTTACTTGCTTATTGTTTGCCATTTCCTCCACCGAGGCTGCATGTAAACAACAACAACATGAAGCAGAAGAATTGAACTGCAGCTACTGGGGAATCATTTAAGCCTTTTTTTTTTTTTTTGGTAATTCAATGTATTTATCATTTTCTTAGATTGCAAACACTTTCATAAATTAATAGCTCTGTCAATTATTATTGCAGTTTATTTGTGGTTGCACTTTATCATACGGGTTGTGCCGTCATAACTTTATATACGATTTACACTGCACTCTCCAGGCCACCAGGGGGCGATATTTAGCTTTTTAAAATTTTTTATTTAGCTTTATTTCTTGCTCATGTTTATCATACTTGCATTTTTACTATTCAAATCTTTTTGTACTAAATCACTTTCATAAGTACATTAAAGTGTACAATTCAATTGTGATGCAGAATAAAGTTGGGTAAAGCAGATCATGGACACAGTATATTTTAAACTTTATATTATTTATACAAACTAATTATTGAATTATTGTATTATTACAACTTATAATTAATATGATTAAAAAATGTATTTAAAAAAGTATAAAAATTACATACTGAATTTGAACTGATGCAGTAAAAATGCAGTTCAGTATCTATATTCCTATCTGTGTGTGT
>JBCEWE010000371.1:0-5000 GCA_039877035.1 Silurus lanzhouensis | reverse complement strand
TTAATTCTTTGACCTCAAACCATTTATAGAATAAGAACATTTCAGGAATTACTTCATTTGCAGAATTAAACAGTTTTCGGATTCAAAGTTTTCTGAGTCTTTATCATTGGAACGTTACCATGGAAACCAGAAAGAATTAAATTGGGCAGAATTATTTCTATTTTTGTGGGTTTTTGTGTCTATGGATCTGTAAGTGTGTGTGAGTGTGTGTGAGTGTGTGTGTGTGTGTGTGTGTGTGTGTGTGTGTGTGTGAGTGAGTGTGTGTGTGTGTGTGTGTGTGTGTGTGTGTGTGTGTGTGTGTGTGTGTGTGTGTGACATTCTTTTGTTCTGCAAAGATGCTTCTGCTACTGGATTCAATTTTTTTTTGCCATTCTCTCTCTCTCTCCCTCCCTCTCTCCCTCTCTCTCTCTCTCTCTCTCTCCTCTCCCTCTCTCTCTCTCTCTCCTCTCTCCCTCCCTCTCTCCTCCTCCCTCTCTCTCTCTCTCTCTCTCTCTCTCTCTCTCTCTCTCTCTCTCTCTTTCCTTTGGACTCTAACTCTTCAGATATTTATTGCTCTACCTCTCTATCTCTCCCTTCCTTTACTTCATTCCTTCATCCCTGTACCTCTCTACACCCCCCTCTCCCTCGCTCTGTCTCTCCATCTCTCTGTACACCAGGGAGCTGCTCACATGGAAATGAACCATTTCACATCCACACTGAGTGACAGCTGTGTCTCACACACACACACACACACACACACACACACACACACACACACACACACACACACACACACACACACACACACACACACACAGGGGAATAAATCTGCAATCAAGCAGGCTATAAATAGCTCAGTTTCCATCCGTCAACAATCTTGTCAGTCCATTTCTTCATCACTCCATCAATTCATTACTTCATCCATTATTACTTTATCCTTTCAACACTCTATCCTTTCTTCACTCCATCATATCATCATTCCATCCTTTCATCACTCCATTGCTCCTTCTCTCCATCAATTCATTAATTCTTCACCTTATTACTCTATCCCTCATTTACTCAATCCCTTCATCACTCCATCCCTTTATCTTTCCATCCCTTCATCACTCCATCACTTCATCTTTCCATCCCTTCATCACTCAATCCCTTCATCCCTCCATCCCTTCATCTTTCCATCCCTTCATCACTCAATCCCTGCATCCCTCCATCCCTTCATCACTCAATTCCTTCATCCCTCCATCCCTTCATCTTTCTATCCCTTTATCACTCAATCCCTTCATCCCTCCATCCTATCATCACTCCATCCCTTCATCACTGCATCACTTAATTACTCCATCCCTTCATCCCTTCATCACTCCATCACTCCATCACTTCATTACACCATTCGTTTATCAATTCATCCCTCAATGCCACTATCTTTCCATTATTTTATCACTCTATTCCTCTGTCTCTTCATCCTGCTCTACCTCCATGCCACATATTTCCATCCATCCATTCATCCATCCATCTATTCATCTTTCAATTTCTTTCTCCCTTCATCCCTCTTTCTCTCTTTCACTCCATCCTTCCATGCCATCATCTTTCCACCCCTTATTCTCTCCATCTCTTCTTCCCCTGCCATTCCTCTGTTCTCAATCAGTATATCACTCACTTTACACATTTTTATTATTTGATATTTGTTTTTTATATTTTTGATGTATTTGTTTTTGTTTATTAAATTCTGTTTTTGGATTATTTCTGGGTGTAAATCTGTAGTATGTTACAGGAACGATGATAATGTTATAATTCACTCTCTCTGTTTTCTACATTTCTGCAGCTGCATCTTTCTGAAATTCTCTTGCAGTTAGAATGTTTATATGTAATATACCATGCTTTATTTGTTCACTTTTTTACATACATTTATTTTTGCATTAAAATCTTTATTCTGTATTTATTTTGTTTAATATATTCAAATTCTGTTTTTATTTTCCCGAATAATTTTATTGCATATTTTCTAATTTCTCTCTTTTGACATTGCAGTAGATAATTATTAATAGATTTATTTACATGTATTTAAATTCTTGTTATTGCTTTAGGTTGTAGTATATAATATTTTCTTTGTATCTTTAGTGTCACATTTTTATATTTATATTGTACATATATATTATATATTTTCTGGTGTGTAATATTTCTGGATTTTTATAACTATTTAACATTCAAAGAATTTTGTCATTTATTTTAGATTTGTAAATTAAACATCATTAATTCTTATTAAATATTACTAATTTTTTAGAGATATATTTTTAGATAATATATTTTATAGAGATTTTATGTTTCTATTGTTTCATATTTCTGTAGTTTATAATATTGAATTTATATATTTATTATTTCTGTGTTTCTCAGCAGTGAATCAGTCGAACAGAACTTTCTGGATTTTTATTTAATCATTACAGTGAGTAATGTGTGTGTGTGTGTGTGTGTGTGTGTGTGTGTGTGTGTGGTGTGTGTGGTTGTGTGTGTGTGTGTGTGTGTGTGTGTGTGTGTGTGTGTGTGTGTGTGTGTGTGTGTGAATGTGTGGTTTTGTGTGTGTGTGTGTGAATGTGTGGTTGTGTGTGTGTGTGTGTGTGTGTGTGTGTGTGTGTGTGTGTGTGTGTGTGTGTGTGTGTGTGTGTGTGTGTGTGTGTGTGTGTGTGTGTGTGTGTGTGTGTGTGTGTGTGTGTGTGTGTGTGTGTGTGTGTGTGTGTGTGTGTGTGTGTGTGTGTGTGTGTGTGTGTGTGTGTGTGTGTGTGTGCGATTGTGTGTGTTAGAGACTTTTATTTTCAGTGTATGTATTATACAGTTATTCAGTATTTCAAATTAAACTTATGTTAGTCATGTGATTGTCAGGCACACACACACACACACACACACACACACACACACACACACACACACACACACACACACACACACACACACATAGAATCTTGTCATCACCCTGGAACCTCTGTATATGTGTTATAAATAATTGAACAACACATAATATTATACTTTAAAATCTGAAAAAGCTCCAAATCATCTAAATCACATTTTCATTTTATTTATATTTAATGCACTGAGAGAAACAGATGGCCAGCCAGACAGACAGACAGACAGACAGACAGACAGTCAGACAGACAGACAGACAGACAGACAGACAGTCAGACAGACAGACAGACAGACAGACAGACAGACAGACAGTCATACACAAACACACAAACAGACAGATAAATAGAAAGACGGACAGACACACACAGACACACAGACAGACGTGCAAATTGGGAGTGCACTTGCAATGAAATTGAATTCCTTCTCTCTCTCTCTCTCTCTCTCTCTCTCTCTCTCTCTCTCTCTCTCTCTCTCTCTCTCTCTCTCTCTCTCTCTCTTTCCTCCATCTGCCCTGCTCTTTTTTACTCGCTGACAATTTACTCATCCATCACCATTATCTCTTTTTCGTTTCTCCCTCCATCTTCCCCCTCCGCCTCACCAATTTACCCCATTGCCCCCCACCCTTGCACACCCCCACCTTCTTTTTTTTGTCCTTCTTTGTTTCTGTCTCATTCTTTCTCTGTTTCTTTTCTCTTCATGACACTGTTCTTCATGGTGGTTGTAGAAAGGTTGAAGTGTGTGCGTGTGTGTGTGTATGTGTGTGTGTGTGTGTGTGTGTATATGTGTGTGTATATGTGTGTGTATATGTGTGTGTGCGCTGTTAATGACAATTAATGATCTAAAGACACAACAACAAATAAAAGCCGCCATCTGGCAGCGAGAACAAAAATCCAAAAAAGAAAACCCCAAAACTACTGAGAGAAAAACAACATTTAATCGGAATTTTCATTTCAAAATCTCTGTGTTTTTATCCATTTTTTTTATTTATTCATTTATTTATTTATTGATTTATTTATTGATTTATTTATGCATGTATTTTAATATAATATCTTCAAAATATAATGTGTTTATTTAAGTGTAATTAACGAATTTTTAAATATATAATTATACATTTCAAAGGAGATTTATTTCCCTGTTTTTGATTATGAACTGAGAGCTCTATGCAGTGTGTCATTCCAAAAGGCATTTAATTTTTTTCTTTAAAAAAATTTCATAAAAAATATCAGTCAATTTATCAATTAAAAAAACTCTAATCACCAGTGACCTTCTACAATCCTTTCATCTGCTCAAAAATCTTTATGTAATGTTTATTTGGCCATTACGGTTAAACAGATAGGTGTGTGTGTGTGTGTGTGTGTGTGTGTGTGTGTGTGTGTGTGTGTGTGTGTGTGTGTGTGTGTGTGTGTGTGTTTTTGTGAGAGTATGTATGAGTGAGGCTTTTATTGACATGTTACAAGCAGGTAGGTCAGGAACTGCTGACTCCTCCCTGTCATCATCTCATTGTCTTCTCCAGCAGCTCTCTCTCTCTCTATCTCTCTCTCTCTCTCTCTCTCTCTCTCTCTCTCTCTCTCTCTCTCTCTCTCTCTCTCTCTCTCTCTCTCTCCCTCTCTCTCTCTCTCTCTCTCTCTCTCTCTCTCTCTCTCTCTCTCTCTCTCTCCCTTTCCATCCCCCAGCCATTCATTACTCCTCCTCTGTATCACCTCATGTCTCTCCCTCCATCCTCCATCCTCCATTCTCGACTTTTCTCTCTCCCCAGATGCTCATTAGATGTCATTAACCCTGTCAGGCAGAAGCGTGGATATTAAACGTGTGCAGTTATGCGCCATCACGCCGCCGCTGTGTCTCATTATAACGCCTCATATGTTCACTTCAGTGTGTTATTAAAGGGAACGTTTCTCATGAACACCATGATGTCAGACATGGATGGATATATATATTCTGGGAAGATGTTTCACAAGATTTTGTGGAGATTTTGTGGAGATTCATTCAGCTACAAGGATGTGTGTTAGTAAAGTCAGGTACTGATGAAGGTGAGAATGTGAGGAGGTTCCTGGGGTGCAGTCACTGTTTACATTCAATAAAGTGGGAGCTCTATAGGAGGAGATCTTCCACCAATTCCAACCCATGTAAATCAG
>JBCEWE010000293.1:82418-99918 GCA_039877035.1 Silurus lanzhouensis | reverse complement strand
AAAATGAACACGTTAATAACACGTTAACGTTAATTCCTTTTAAAGGCACTATTTTTATGAATGTGTGATTAATGCAGCTCGCATTTCTGTTGGACCATTTTATCAAAAATGTTAATACAAAATGTAAAAGAGGTGAAATGAAAACCTTCAGCACATCATTTGTTTATTTCTGGCTGTTCTTCACTCAGATATAAAACCAGGAATATAATCAGTACTTCAACTCCTACCAGATTCTTTTAAAACGTGAGGATCTGCACTTCTGAAGGATGTGTGGACTTTTGCTCTGTCTGGGACCCCGAACAACAAGGCAGTAACGACAGACGAAACACAAGGTTTGCTAATGTTCTCCCAGGTTCTTTCACAAAAAAACAAAAGAAGGTATGAATTCAGGAGCTTCAGGTGAATGTAAGAGCTTCAGTGATTCTTTTCAGGCATGAATTAATTTCTTCTGGTCTTCATACAGCCACTGATTTACAAACAGCGCTGTGATCTAAACCATTACGATTAAAGGACCTCGGTTGTGGCATGAGATGCTTCATGAACACTGTCTAGTTAAAAGTGTGTTGGTACTGCAGCTCCATCTCTCTCTGTTTAGCAGACACGAGCAGCGAGCAGCAGCCTGATCCTGCATAAAGAAATGTATAAATACATGTAGATGGAGTTGCTCTATCAAACGCTTCAGAGACATGGACCAAAGCATGGCATCACCATCCTCACCCCCTTCAACTCACCCCCCTCATCCCCTTCAACTCACCATCCTCACCCCCCTCAACTCACCCCCTCAACTCACCCCCCTCAACTCACCATCCTCACCCCCTTCAACTCACCCCCCTCATCCCTCTCAACTCACCATCCTCACCCCCCTCAACTCACCCCCCTCATCCCCCTCAACTCACCATCCTCACCCCCTTCAACTCACCCCCTCATCCACTTCAACTCACCATCCTCACCCCCTTCAACTCACCATCCTCACCCCCTTCAACTCACCCCCTCATCCCCTTCAACTCACCATCCTCACCCCCCTCAACTCACCCCCTCAACTCACCCCCCTCAACTCACCATCCTCACCCCCTTCAACTCACCCCCCTCATCCCCTTCAACTCACCATCCTCACCCCCTCAACTCACCCCCCTCATCCCTCTCAACTCACCATCCTCACCCCCCTCAACTCACCCCCCTCATCCCCCTCAACTCACCATCCTCACCCCCTTCAACTCACCCCCCTCATCCCCTTCAACTCACCATCCTCACCCCTTCAACTCACCCCCTCATCCCCTTCAACTCACCATCCTCACCCCCCTCAACTCACCCCCTCAACTCACCCCCCTCAACTCACCATCCTCACCCCCTTCAACTCACCCCCCTCATCCCCTTCAACTCACCATCCTCACCCCCCTCAACTCACCCCCTCAACTCACCCCCCTCAACTCACCATCCTCACCCCCTTCAACTCACCCCCCTCATCCCCTTCAACTCACCATCCTCACCCCCTCAACTCACCCCCTCATCCCCCTCAACTCACCATCCTCACCCCCCTCAACTCACCCCCCTCATCCCCTCAACTCACCATCCTCACCCCCTTCAACTCACCCCCCTCATCCCCCTCAACTCACCATCCTCACCCCCTCAACTCACCATCCTCACCCCCCTCAACTCACCCCCCTCATCCCCCTCAACTCACCATCCTCACCCCCCTCAACTCACCCCATCATCCCCCTCAACTCACCATCCTCACCCCCCTCAACTCACCCCCCTCATCCCCCTCAACTCACCATCCTCACCCCCTCAAATCACCCCCTCATCCCCCTCAACTCACCATCCTCACCCCCCTCAACTCACCCCCTCATCCCCCTCAACTCACCATCCTCACCCCCCTCAACTCACCATCCTCACCCCCCTCAACTCACCCCCCTCATCTCACCATCCTCACTCCCCTCAACTCACCATCCTTACCCCCTTAACTCTCCTCACCCCCCTCAACTCACCATCCTCACCCCCTCAACTCACCATCCTCACCCCCTCAACTCACCATCCTCACTCCCCTCAACTCACCATCCTCACCCCCTTAACTCACCATCCTCGCCCCCTCAACTCACCCCCCTCATCCCCCTCAACTCACCATCCTCACTCCCCTCAACTCACCATCCTCACCCCCTTCAACTCACCCCCCTCATCCCCCTCAACTCACCATCCTCACCCCCCTCAACTCACCCCCCTCATCCCCCTCAACTCACCATCCTCACCCCCCTCAACTCACCATCCTCACCCCCTCAACTCACCCCCCTCATCTCACCATCCTCACTCCCCTCAACTCACCATCCTTACCCCCTTAACTCTCCTCACCCCCCCTCAACTCACCATCCTCACCCCCTCAACTCACCATCCTCACTCCCCTCAACTCACCATCCTCACCTCACCATCCTCACCCCCTTAACTCACCATCCTCGCCCCCTCAACTCACCCCCTCATCCCCTCAACTCACCATCCTCACTCCCTCAACTCACCATCCTCACCCCCTTCAACTCACCCCCCTCAACTCACCATCCTCACCCCCCTCAACTCACCCCCCTCATCCCCCTCAACTCACCATCCTCACTCCCCTCAACTCACCATCCTCACCCCCTTCAACTCACCCCCCTCATCCCCCTCAACTCACCATCCTCACCCCCCTCATCCCCCTCAACTCACCATCCTCACCCCCTTCAACTCACCCCCCTCACATCCCTCATCTCACCATCCTCACTCCCCTCAACTCACCATCCTCACCCCCTTAACTCTCCTCACCCCCCTCAACTCACCATCCTCACCCCCTCAACTCACCATCCTCACCCCCTCAACTCACCATCCTCACTCCCCTCAACTCACCATCCTCACCTCACCATCCTCACCCCCTTAACTCACCATCCTCGCCCCCTCAACTCACCCCCCTCATCCCCCTCAACTCACCATCCTCACCCCCCTCAACTCACCATCCTCACCCCCCCTCAACTCACCATCCTCACCCCCTCAACTCACCATCCTCACCCCCCTCAACTCACCATCCTCACCCCCCTCAACTTACCATCCTCACCCCCTTCAACTCACCATCCTCACCCCCTCAACTCACCATCCTCACCCCCTTAACTCACTATCCTCACCCCCCTCAACTCACCATCCTCACCTCACTATCCTCACCCCCTTAACTCTCCTCAACTCACCACCCCAGGACTCCCAGACATATGTCCTCTCTCTCTCTCTCTCTCTCTCTCTCTCTCTCTCTCTCTCTCTCTTTCTGGCACATTGCATAAACATCATACAACTCGTGTTTTTATTTCCAAAGCGAAGACTAAAACCTGCAGTATTGTGATGTTTGAGCTGAGATCAGCTGCTGCTCGATACACAGCTACGCTCGTACATATCCAGGTTATGTTCAAACAGATGGCCAAATATTTATTTCTTCGCAAATATTGTGTCTGAAACGTGCGCCGTCTGAGCCGAAATACGAAAGGAAACATTTTCTACTTTCCCAACGTGGCTTCGTAACAACTACAGATGTGTAACAACTTAAAAAAGCACCAGGAACGAAAATCTGATTTGTGGTATCGCATCTCGTTGCGTTGTTTTCACGTCTTGAACATTACAGCCGTGTCCTTACGCTTGGAAAGATTTGGCGTATTTATCGTCTGGACCATGCTTGGTCCTCCTGCTCACATTCATTATCACTGCTGAAATGCTGAATGTGGAGGAACTTTTTAAAGGTTCAAATAGGCCTTCAACTCAGTGCAGATTCAGCTCTTCTGTGCCGGTCAAAAGCCTGTTCAAATTCTCTTAAACTGTTCTAAGATTGCAAAGAAATCCACAGCTATTGAAGAAACGCCTTTGGCATGTTTTCTGAGGCACAGTGAAGTATTTCAATAATAAAAATACTGTTCAAAGAAACAAACTGTGTGGATGAGTGTGTAAAGGAGAATGAGAATGAAGTTGAACATCTAATGTTTTTGTCATGAGGAATCAGTTTCATTTTGTGAAGGCTATTATATATAAAAAAAACTTCCATTCTTCCATTCCAGTCTCAGGACCACCTTCTGACCTCATGAGTACGATTTGAGCAAACTGTTCTGATCTCCTTCACTGATATGAAGAAACACAAACATACACCAATTTTTCTTTTGGATCTTCACTGTACAAAATGTCATACAAAAGCTTTAAGATGGTAAATGATTCCCAGTGGTCATGTCCTTGAGTCGCTCTTTCGTTATTTGTGGGAAAACAAAAGCACTTAAATGGAAAGCGGCATTTTGTCATCATGTTCCATTACATCAAAGCGTAAAAAAAAAAACACGAAAGAAGAATCGATCAGCCCTTGTGCAGATCTTATTTTACACCGAACGCACTTATCTTTTGATCAATTCCAGTGAATACTGAAACAAGGATTTGGTCGTTGTTTCGAATACCTGAACAGACCCTATGGAGATTTTAGATTGGATCTCTCTCTCTCTCTCTCTCTCTCTCTCTAACTCTCTCTCTCTCTCGGGACGCTCAGATCAAATATTAACGTTCTCCCTACTGAAATAAACTGCTGTGTAACCACTTAATTGAATGCCATGTACCAGCGGAATGAGGCTCATGAAGGATCATGAAATAACCGAATAACCATAATCATACAAGGACAGCAGAAAGAATGAAATCGGAGTGCCATTTTCAAAACAATTTGCAAAGGCTCATGAGGCTAAGCGCTCACAGAAGACCCGTTCTTCACGATCCATTTCTTTAGCTCGCGCAAAGGTGCTTCCAGAACAAGGGGCAGAGGAAGAACGACCACTTTTATATTCCTTTTGGTTTTATAGTTTCTGTTATGAATCCAGAGCACATGAGTTCTGAGGTCTAAATGACTAAAAACAACTGACTGGATTGTTATTATTAATCTCCTCGAGCCGGCCGTGAATGTCCAACCCTTTTACCAAAAAAAGAGAAAGATTCCATTATACAAATTAGCAACTGCTAAGCAAAACTATTTTCCCATCACAAAATGATTCAATTAGGGTTGCACGGGTCATTTGGCCTTCGCCTTGGTCTCCGCAAACCGCGGCGAGAGGAAATGCGAAAGAAGCAACCGGCTGCTCGCTAATGCGATTCCATTTCTCTGGAGTTGTACGGACGAAGGACTGAATTTGCATGCAAAAGAGAGCGCGGTACACTGAGTGACTCAGACGAGGGGAGTTTAATGCAGCTTCCACAGCATGCTCGTCCGTTATATACTAATCTAAACGCTATTTTTAGTGTAGTCATCAGAAAAATCAGGAGTCACCATCCACCTGAGAAAGGAACCACAACGAGAGACAGCTGTATGCAGGGTTTCCACAGGGTCTTAAAGTCTAAAAATGTCTAAATGCTCATTGAAATGCTCCTTTCAGCACAACAAAATGTTTGTGTTTTTGTTTGTTAGTTTGGTGGTGGTGTAGTTCCTTCTTTCACTGGTCCAAATATAATCACTGTATTACAAATAAAAATGAGACCAACACACAACAGCCAATCAGTTACTGGAGTGAATCTCGCTCACCTCCTCCCACAGATCGGATTTTATTTTTCAGCGATGGGGAAGTGCAAGTTTAGCGATTCGCAGCTTGTAAATGAATTGGGGGCTAAACTTTTCCACCGTTTTATTAAACTCATCACTATTTCATGTTCTTCAAAATCCTCTTAAATCCTGAATCTAGTCGTGTTTGATTATTAAGGAGTTACTGGTAAAATCAGGGTGCAAGAGCGAAAAAAAAAAAAAACTCTTTCTGTTCATAAGGTTCAAGATGCAGTGACATAAGAAAAAATAGACCAAGAGAAGTGGTGCATTTGCATTTAAAAGCTACTTACTGGAACATCTGAGATCCATTGATCAGTCAAGTGGTCCAAAACCATCCTGGTCAGGTCTACATGAACATGAAATGCATAGCCAGGATTCTTTTCCATCTGTCCCCAGGACCAAACTCCATGGGCTTCAACAAGCCTGAATGCTAATGCCAAGTTCAGTGTGATCTCCTGACGCCTGCCAAGCAAACTGGCTCTAGTTTACACAAGTACCCTGGATGCTGTAACACAAGCTCAGATCAGTCAGTGGTGTCTATCTAACCATGTGGCTAGAAGCAAAGTACATGGGTACAGTTGAAGAAATAAATCCATCAGCCCGAGGTCTTTGCTACACTTCTTTAGTCTATTAAGAGTTTGCGATGTATATCAATACATTTTTTAAACACTTTTATGCATTAAAACATATAATTGAAAGTTGCTCAATGACCTGGTTAAACAAGACGTGTGATTATGAGCCAGAAGGCTTATCTACTGATCCCATCACAGATCTGAGTGTTCCTACTTCCCAAACCACTTCATACAGAAAATAAAAAGTCCCTGATACTGCCTTCGAGCAGCCCAGCTTGGAATCGTGCAGTTGGTTGGATTTCCGATATTATCCAGAACACTAAACAGCTCAATAATCTCTTGGCATTCTGTTCTTCTCTAAGCCCACTGCAGGTGAATGGGCAAAACCTCCATTTATCAACAGGCCACTGTGCAATCAATGAGCTGCTTCGCAAACACTCAGCCAGCGGGACTATATATCAGAGACTCGGTCAATCCTGGATTTGTTAACCAGCCCATGAAGAAGGTCACCGAAAGGCACAGTGGACACAGTTCTACGCAGCGAAGCCTGGGGTATAATTACAGCATTCTCCGAGCTGCTGCTATCGACTGGTCTGAGGACCATGTGAACAAGCTGAAGTGAGCTGGTTCCTGTAGCCCCAGGTGCCAAGGTCAGAGCTTATAGCCAGAGAAAGTGGCTTAATTACAGGCCAGGTAATGCCAGTATGAGCCACACTGGATCTGTGGAACTTCCTTGAGGGACTTCATCAGATGGGCTGTTATTACACATACTCCCGGACCACCAGCCCTGCCAAATTTTGTAATGAGCATCCCTTGTCTGGGAGGTTTTCTTTTGGTGCTCTGGTGACTCTGAGCCATCTGAGCAGCTGGTTGCTTATAATGGATGGCATGACACCAAGATTCCAGCCTGAGCCCTTCCTGTCCATGACCGAAAAACACCATTTGCCAAGCCTGCGGTTCCTATGTCACTCCTCGAGCCTAAAAGAAGACGTATCATTAGCGAATTATAATCAAGGTTTATTGAGTTTGTAGATTAATAATTGTTTGTCAGAGAAGTAAAGGTCTACGAATAATCTTGTTTTCTTTCCCCACCAGAAATTGGGCCTTTTTGTAGCTCTGTGAAAAAGCTCCTGATGTTTTTGTATGAATACATTTACACTTTCAATGCTTAGCAAAACAATTTAAGAATCTTCTGTATAAATGGCACATGCACAAGCAAGGTGCCTGCAAATACATAAAGCGTGAGCAAAAACGTAATTACTGTACCTTTGTACATATTTTCAATTTGTCTCACCCCTGTGCTATCACTGTACCCACCAATTATACACCTCATTGTACACTGATTATTCCAGGCTTTTCGTCCTACCTTCTCACCTTTTAATAAGATTTCCTGTCGCAACGATGATTATGTGCGATAATGCTATGTATTTTATTTTGCATTGTTTTTTTATATCTGGTTTTGAAAGAGTTGGTACCTGATATGGAACTGCACCAGCCTGGTAATACAGGGGGTTATTGTGAGGTTATAGTGGCAGCATGGAAGCGTGTCACACACCCCTGACAGCATCGGCAGAGGGAAAACTGCTTGCATGGTTCAAGCTGCTGAGACCCCACACCTTGTCAAGTGCAATTACCACTACCATTCTGCCTTTCCTGGCCATATGCAACCTGCTTGACACTCCTGAAAATGTCAGCCAGTGTGTGTGTGTGTGTGTGTGTGTGTGTGTGTGTGTGTGTGTGTGTGTGTGGACAGAATATACTTGCTGTCAGAAATAATTTACACTGTTCTTTAGTGAAAGGCACTGGCACTCTGAAAAAGAGTAAAGAGGATTTTTTAAGGGTTACTTAAAAGTGACGGTTGCCATTGGGCCAAAGCATTGGGAGATGCTTTTTAATGTCTAATCATCAAAATATCTGGCAGTTTGCTAAAGAACGACGTCGTAAACATTCGCATCAGTCTCCGTGCTCGCTGGGCAAAACCTTCAACTCTTAACAGACCATTTTCAAGCCTGAATAATTTACGCCAAAATTGTTTCTCAAACTAATCAAGTTTCAATAATCCCTTTTTCTCCTGTAAGTTTTTCCAGGTTGTGGAATTTTCATAGAACAAACCCCCCGAAGCAAATATTCGTCCTCTGAGGGGAACAAGGTCAATATTTTTTCCTGCTCAAAATGCAGTGGAGCGGAATCTTCCCATCTTGTTTTGATCCCATTTACCGAGCCGTCATTGTAGACCGCATACAAGTGACCTGTTTGCAAAGAGAACTGACCGATGCATGAAAAGCGCCCTCTTCCCTGACAGTTTAGCTCTGGACTCTTTGATCAGCAATGCTCTCTGGCAGAACCAATCTGTGGCCTCAATGTTTTTTATTTGGGGGGTGGATGAGGATGAGGGCAAGTAAAAGAGCAGGTCCAAAGCAGTAGTTGAGAAAGCTTCTGCACTATCTCTGGAAGCCCAGCACTAGCTTCATAAGCATATTATCCCCAGTGCTTAGCAGCAGCAAGCTGATTGAGCATGAAGCGGGCTGCTTTCATTTTAATGTAATAAAATATTGAGGACAGCTACTATAGATGTTGGATCCTTTGAACCTTTGGAGTATTAAAGCAACCATCAGCTGTCTGCCTCCCTTCAGGCCAACTCGAGTGCAGACAAGAGCTGGTGCTTTCTTTACACTGGCTTCAGATCTTTGCTCCTCTGTCTCGCTGGGTCTCTCTGACCGTTGCTCCACACAGTCATCACAAAGCCTCGGGGAAACCTTTCAGACACAAAAGCTGCAATTTGTGCTCATCAGTAGATAGGAATGATCTGTGCTCAGCCCCATGCTGAAGATGCGCTAGGCAGGGATGTAATTCTGCGCAAGAGAAATGATGATAATATTCCAATATTCAGAATTTAGTCTCTATATATTTTTTGTACTGAATACAGCATTAAGGTTTATTATTATTGCATGAGCTGAGAAAAGAGGAAGGAATTAATACACTTCCAACTCTAATAGAGTTCACAGGAAGATTTGTTCAAATTAAAAGGGTTTTTTTTGCAACCAGTACACATTTTGTAGAACCCAAAAACACAGAGGTTTCTATTCTAATAGAATTTCTCCAGACAGTTCAAAATGTTAATCAAACCAAAAAGAATCACATGGGGGAGGAGTAGAGCAGAACCAGCAGATGAGCGTGAATCAAACGTTTCTTTTTCCTCCAGCAAAAGCACAAATTATTAAATTAAACTCATTCAATCACTTTTTTTCTGGATTAATTTTTTTTATATTTGCATGAGATAAAAAGTATAAAGTATCCTTCTCCTCCATGCCCCAGACATTCATGTTTCTGATCTCTGCATGTCTCCCAGGCATTTCATCAAGCTGCAAATCAATTCCAGCAAAACTGAACTCCTGTTCAGTACCTACGAGTTCAGGATCCTGCGATTCTCCTCAGATAGCTCTCAGATCTTACCTCCTATCTCAGAATACAAACTCGGGGTAACTGTCAAGACAATCAGATGTTTCTTAGCGTTCACTGAGCCTGACATCAGAAGGTTTGTGCATTTCGATCCACACAAGTCGATCAGGTGTTTGTTCAGTCCCTCAACATTTCTGGATTGGACTACTGCAACTTGCTCTTGGTAGGTCTGCTTCTGCAATCGATCAAGATCCCCTTTGCATGGCTTGTTTTCAGACTTCCCAAGGTTTCCCACACCAGGCAATTACTACATGCCCCTACACTGGCTTCCTGTAGCTCCTGCAGCAGATTTAATACACTACCGCTAGCCTACAAGTCACTCAGGTACTTGTTCGGTCTCTCGTCATTTTAAAATTGGAGTTCTACAACTTGATCTTGGTACAGTAGGTCTGCTTCTGCAATCGTTTAGGATCCCAGTTGCATGGCTTTTTTCTTCAAACTTTCCAAGTTCTCCCTCACCAGGCAATAGTACACACCCTTCCACTGGCTCCCTGTAGCTGCTGCATTAGATATAAAACACAGATGACCACCTACAAGGACAAAAACAGACCTGCACCCCATTACCTTATTGCATAGATCTCACCCCGAACTGCACCATACTGCCTCTGATCAGACCCTCTCAGGGGTACCATCCAGGCCCTTGTTTATCCTTCAAATAATAACTAAAGACCTTATCAAGTGCTCATATTTACCTTGTATTTCAAGCTCTACCTCGCTTATTTTAAGGAAAAAGAAAGAAAGAAAGAAAGAAAGAAAGAAAGAAAGAAAGAAAGAAAGAAAGAAAGAAAGAAAGAAAGAATATTTATGAAATTCTTTCTTCTCATATCCCAGCGAAGTCTGGGTTCAGGCATGTTACAGAGCTCCTAAAGCTGGTTAAGGGCCCTAAAAGTGCCAGCTAGGCAATAACAGGGCTTAAATCCTCAACTTCCGATCAGTAAAGAAGAGCCTTAAACACCATGCTACCGAAGAGCCTTAAACACCGAAGAGCCTTAAACGAAGCCTTAAACGAAGAGCCGTAAACACCATGCTACCAAAGAGCCTTAAAAACCATGCTACCAAAGAGCCTTAAACACCATGCTAACGAAGAGCCTTAAACACCGAAGAGCCTTAAACGAAGCCTTAAACGAAGAGCCGTAAACACCATGCTAACGAAGAGCCTTAAACACCATGCTACCAAAGAGCCTTAAAAACCATGCTACCAAAGAGCCTTAAAAACCATGCTACCAAAGAGCCTTAAACACCATGCTAACGAAGAGCCTTAAACACCATGCTACCACCTCCACAGATAGAAAGTCCTCTGCACACCTTGTGCAAGCAGTCCTGGTGTTTCTTTAGCATTTTACTGAGGTGTGTAAAAAGATATTGAGGGAAAAAGAAGGCATCAAGAAAACCAAAGATAACAAGCAAATGAAAGGGTAAGAATTGTGAAGGAAAGGCAACCGATAAAAACTTTCAAAAAAGCAACAGTGACAACAATCCCGCAGACTGGGTGGGAGAGTCGGTACAGGTGGTAGAGGGTGGAAAATGTAATCAGTTATGTAATTAAAGTGAAAGTCAGAGTGCAGCTGAAAAGGCACCGAAAGACTCCTGCATCGCACTTACTGAGAAAAAAGCAGAAACTTGAAATGAGGAGGTGAGCAGAGACACACAGAGCATAGAAGAACAACCTTTTTGAGGCACTTTGGCTTCGAGTTCTCCACTCCGAGCCTGCACTTAATATCGAGTTCATTCTCTGCTCCGTTCACGTAATTAACGTTAAAAAAAATTTGAAAACGACAGCACAAGTGACAATAAAAACTATCACGTCTCTGTCAACAGTGAGCAGATAGTGAGACAGCTATGGATCTCCTGATTGATTGATTTCTGTGGGCGGATATCAGAGACGATGGATGGGCGACAAACAAGCAAGGCAGCCATTTTATATTCAAATAGAACCCATTAGCATGACACGCCAATACGTCAAAGCGATTGAAGATGAAGGATCAGTTACAGTCAGACCAGATACAACAGATTTCAAATTCCATTAAACAGAGCAGGATGAGTTTTTAAAAGCTGATTTTGTGAAGTTTGCAAGTTTGCACAAGGGGGACGGTTGGATTTGGCTCAGCTGGGAAATTACGGATTGAATTTTGTTCACACTGCAGAATAAATATTTACAAGTCGATTTCAAGCGGCCAAAATGGTCACTGTTTTGGATACTGGTGCTAAAATAACACACTCTTAACACCACATGGCTCAAACGCATCTCACCATCCGTTACTGTTAGTCATGGAAGCACTGGGGTCATTTTTTCAGAGAAATTTAAGGCCAAAAAATTGTATAAGATGTGTTTGGAGTCACATGAACCAGGAGACCCCAAACCTTATGTGCTTAAAGAAAGCTCCATGGGTTAGACTGGAAGACCTCCTGCTAGAGAGCTCTGACCTCAACCCTACTGGGATATTTTTATTGTTTTATAGCTGCAAAATCACACCCTGACTCACAGTATTCTCCACACTCCATTCTCAGCTCCTAGCTGAGCAATTAATCATAATAAAGCATGCATAACGATGGTAAATGTCTTTTCTGGACTCGTACGATTATGTAGGGATTCTTTCTCTTAGTATTAATTACACCATGCTAAAGAATGATAAAAGACTCTGCTGGAGGAAGGTGGGATCGGTACGGTCGTTCCTATAATGCTTTCCAAGCTGTAGGAATAAAAGATTTTTGGTTTGTGTTTGTGTAGTTAAAGAGAAATGATCGGCACCAGGGTGGTATGATGAAACAGACTTCAGTGTTACGAGTCTCTTCATGATTTATTGTTTGCTCTCTCTCTTGAAGCTAATACAACAAATCTTTAACCAGGAAACCGTGAGGCGTCTGCACCAACTGTCATTTAAAAATCAAAGCTCTGTTTTTTGGCAATTGTGACCAGTCAACGGTTCAGCAAAAAAAAAAAGTGAACCAAGAAGTTCTGAAACCTGCCTCCGTTCTGACCACTTCCCAAATTCATATCTTCTGCCTGGTCGATCAATCGCAATGAAGGCCCATGTTTACAGTGAACGTGAATCAAAGACCCCCGAATGTCTTTTTCAATACTCCATTAGGGAAAGAAGTCTGTTCCTTTTGTCATTGCATAATGACGGAGGAATGCAATTTGGAATTGCTTCTCAATCATCTAAGACAGGTTTGGAAGCCGGGATTGGGCGGGGCACTGGCTGGGCCGGGAATTCATTTAGAAGAGGAATGAGGTTATATAATAAATACAATTACTGCATGAGCTGTACGAGTAGATTAATAAGTGTGATGCGCTTTGGAAAGCTGCCAGAGAGCAGCAGGCATGGTGAGGGCATGATTTACCTTCCCTTTGATTAGGTATATATATTTTACATTTTATTATGTATGACACAATCTAGCATTAATCTCGTTAGATGAGTCGCACTGCCATTAAATCCATCTATGAAGTTCAACACATCAATACTTCTGCCTCTGGGCTCAGCATCCAGCTAACTAGCAGTAATGAAACAGAAATAGAAACAAATTCGTTAATCGTGTTTTTTTTCCACCACAGCAGCAGGTAACCAATAAAATGTGAATACAGCTGTGTGTGGCTACGCTACATATGGAGAAACTAATCCTAATTTTGTCCTTTTATAAACATCATTATAGCGTAATCACGGAGAAAAGCAATTAATTAAATCTTATATATATATAATGAACTGTGCTCTCTCTCTCTCTCTCTCTCTCTCTCTCTCTCTCTCTCATATATATATATAAACTGTATATACACACCCAAACACCGAAAAGAATCCACAGAGCTTCACCTTTTCCGCGTTGTGTTACAGCCTCATTCCAAAATGGATTAAATTCATTATTTTGATATGACACATGACACTCAAAACTGAGCTCAGGTGCATCCTGGTTCCACTGATCATCCTCAATATGTTTCTACAACTTGATTGGAGTCCACCTGGACATGATTTGGAGATGCACACACCTGTTTACAGAAGGTTCCACAGTTACAGTGCATGTCAGAGCACAAACCAAGTCATGAAGTCCAAGGAATTGTCTGTAGACCTCAGAGACAGGATTGTATCGAGGCACAGATCTGGGGAAGGAGACAAAAAACATTTCTGCAGCATTGAAGGTCCCAAAGAGCACAAAAGCCTCCATCATCCATAAATGGAAGAAGTTTGGAACCACTCAGAGTCTTCCTGGAGCAGAGTCGCCCAAATGAATGCAGCAATGTACAGAGACGTCCTCATTGAAAACCTTCTCCAAAACACTCTGGACCTCAGACTGGGGCGACGGTTCATCTTTCAACAGGACAACGACCCTAAACACACAGTCAAGATAACGAAGAATTGTCTACGGGACTCTGTGAATGTCCATGAGTGGCCCGGCCAGAGCCCAGACCTGAACCTGACTGAACATCTCCGGAGATCTGAAAAAGGCTGTGCACCTACGCTCCCCATCCAACCTGATGGCGCTTAAAAGGTTCTGCAAAGAAGAATGGGAGAAACTGCCCCAAAAATAGGTTCCAAGCTTGTAGCATCAAACTCAAAAAGACTTGAGACTGTAACTGGTGCCAAATGAGTTCAACAAAGTATTGAGCGAAAGCTGTGAATATTTGTGTACATGTGATTTTTTATTTGTAATAAATTTGCAAAGATTTCAAACGAACTTTGTTCACATTATAATTATGGGGTTTTGTTTGTTGAATTTTTAAAGGGGAAATAATTCATTTAATCCATTTTGGAATAAAACTGTAACATAACAAAATATGGAAAAAGTAAAGCGCTGTGAATCCTTTCTGGTGTTATATTAACCACCCATGGCTACGGCTCGCAGCTACTGAGATCTAATTAGACGTAACGCAACATCTGAAAACAAAAACCTATATAAATATCTTCTCAAAAATAAACCGTGTCGCTGTATTGCGAGCTTGATAATTATGCAAATGTGCAACGCAGCATGCCAAAGTCTTGTATATTCCCACAAGCCCAGAGCTCTTTGCGCTAAATGTAATTAATTACATTATGCTTAGCATTGTTAGTGCTCTGCAAGAAGCCAAAAGCTGGGTACAAACGCTCGACCATACTGCGCCAACGGTAATTCAAAAAACCGAGGCTTTCGTGCAGCAGCTCGCAGTCGCTGGGACGCTGTCCAGGGCAATTAAAAGAGAATTTAATGCTGATATGTGCATCCTAATATTTGCAAGGGTCTCCGATCCCGTATTTATCTCGGAGCCGGAACGCAGATCTACGATCATCTTCCTGATTGTATTGACGCTTTAAAAATTGGTTGCAGGCTCTGAGTAGGCTCTGAAGCGCTTGATCAATACTTCCTCAAACTGAAATATGGCATCTTTCCTCGTGCTGCTGCGCGAGGCTGCACAGTAAATCAGAATTCTGCAGGGCATACGGTGCACACAACCCGCTGCCTACCTGTCAGTCACTAATAAAGACAGCAGCGGATTTGATGGAGGTTGTTTTCGAGCTGAAAGTGCTGTTGCCATGGCGTAACTTGGAGAGGTTCCACTCCACTGACTGGACCATCCACCCACGTATCTCCACAGGTGCCTTGTGTCAAACTGGAGTGAGACAGCGGTGAAAACTAATCGCAAATATAAATCCAGTGTGACGGATAATAAATCACACATTCCAAGCCGACGCTCTTTCTGTCCAGTTCCGGTATGGTGCATGTGCTGATGATAGCCACACCGGAGCTGCTTCTGGGAAGTCGGAAATCTGCTCTGGGATCATGGTTTGTGAATTTACTTTTCTAATTACCTCCTATCCATCTTGAAATTTAGGCAAAAAGCGGACGGAGAGAAAAACAGCTAAATATGTTTTACGGATTTTTTCTATTTCTATTCTATTTTAAGGATCTATCTATCTACTGTATAGGTGAGGAGGTCTGGGGTACCATTCCAATTCATCCCTTTGAGCTCTATTGCAAAAGTGTTAGCTCAGTGGATAAGGCTCTGGGTAACTGATCAGAAGGTTGGTGGTTCAGGCCCTTGTATCCCCAAGCAGCCACACTTGGGGCCCTTGAGAAAGGCCCTTAACCCTGTGTTAAGAAAGGAAGAAAGGAAGGAAGTTTACTGATGATAAAGAAATATGAAGAAATGGAATGGAAAGACGTTATTAAGTTAAATAAAATAAAAAAAATGTATAAGTTTAGTGACTATAAGTGTGTCCTTGTAATTTTATCACTAATAATCGACCCAGTGGCGACTGTGGTGAAGGAAAAACTCCCTGGGATTTCATGAGGAAGAAACCTTGAGAGGAACCAGACACAAAAGGAAACCTTTTCCTCCATATCCTCAACACCATTTTATCCATTTGCTACAGTTCCATCATTGTTGGAATAAGTGGAACTGCCATGAATGGACATTCGGTGTTCAGTAAACTACTACTACTACTATTAATAATAATAATAATAATAATATTAATAATAATAATAATTGAATGAATATTTTGTGAATATTTAGAAAATCACCAGTAGTTGATGATTGTTGATTGTGCACATAAAGCAAATAACCTGCAACTGAACAGGTTTTGTCTCTGATATCTGGGTCACAGCACTCAGGTGGAGTGACGATGCAGGTCCGAGGTCACAGTGAGCTAGTACACTATACATCCTGTTCTAAAGCACAGCTCATATCTTCTAACATACAGAACCTTTAATGGTTTAATGATTCTAATGGTGTAACTGGTGCGGTTCTGACCACATGCATGACCACGTCTGTGATTTTATCGAGCAAACGAAATTCAGCATGAACCCAGGCCAATCTGCCACAGAGACATTTGACGCAACATACGTTAGACATGCAGGAATGCTGTGACGAGTCGTTCGAGGTGTTTTGAGTGGCTTCGAGAGCGGAAGAACATCACTGCAAGAAGACGAGAGATGAGGAAGAGCTTTGACGTGCATGAAAGAACATGATCTCACATCCGCACACACCCTACTCGCCCTGTGGACTTCCCTTTTCCCAAAGATGCAGATGGAAGAAGGTGCTTCGAAAAGAAGATTTCCAGGACACGTTCCAGAAGTGTCGGGAACGCTGGAAGAGCTGTATTGCTGTAAGAGGACTTCCTTGCAAACAACAAGCTTTTTGATTCCCCCTCGTATGCTGTGTGTTTAACTTTTTCATTACATGCTCTCACATTAACAAATCAAAACTCTGAATTTCTGATCTGATATGTCGCATCTCATACTTTCCCGTGAGATTGGAGGAAACCAGTGGACAAAGAGCAATCTGTAAATCTTGGAAATTGGTGTGCAGGGTGTTTCTGATGGAACTTCAGTGGGGTTTACATTTCTGGGAACAGCGATGTCATGAATACAATTAAAACCAGAATCGGATCTACACTCAGGGTCAGAACTGATTACAAAAGTGTCCAATCTTTGGGTTTGTCATGTTTCATGTTTTATCACATCCATAGTTCTTGAGTTTAATGAGCCGAACTTACCGGACCGAACCCCCGCATCCAAACCCTCACGCCGAGCTGAATGACATTACATTTAAATGCAAAAAAAACAAATATGCCGAGAGATTCTTAAACACGTCACCTGCTGTAGAAGATGTATATTAGTGTTTATGTGCAAGAAAAAAGAAAAAAAAAGTGATGTTCGGAGACATCCTGCTTGTCCACAGGACGGGATTAAGACTGTCACTTTGGACAAATTCCTCTACCAAATGGAGCTGTAATAGATCAGTCCATCATTCAGACCTCCTCCTTTGAGAATCCTTTTATCTTTTTTTTGTGTTGCTTTGCCATCCTCTGCTCTCTCTCTCTCTCTCTCTCTCTCTATGGAGACGGAGGACGAGTGCAATATCTAAAACACTGACAGCGTGTCAAAGGTTCCGGCAAAGCCACTTAAACAACAGGGTGTCAATAATGGAGAGAGAGAGAGAGAGAGA
>JBCEWE010000293.1:67500-81493 GCA_039877035.1 Silurus lanzhouensis | reverse complement strand
GACATGAGGATGAGTAGAAGACAGACATGAGGATGTGTAGAGGATTGACATGACATGAGGATGAATAGAAGATAGACATGGGGATGAGTAGAAGATAGACATGGGGATGAGTAGAAGATAGACATGGGGATGAGTAGAAGATAGACATGGGGATGAGTAGAAGATAGACATGGGGATGAGTAGAAGATAGACATGGGGATGAGTAGAAGATAGACATGGGGATGAGTAGAAGATAGACATGGGGATGAGTAGAAGATAGACATGGGGATGAGTAGAAGATAGACATGGGGATGAGTAGAAGATAGACATGGGGATGAGTAGAAGATAGACATGGGGATGAGTAGAAGATAGACATGGGGATGAGTAGAAGATAGACATGGGGATGAGTAGAAGATAGACATGGGGATGAGTAGAAGATAGACATGGGGATGAGTAGAAGATAGACATGGGGATGAGTAGAAGATAGACATGGGGATGAGTAGAAGATAGACATGGGGATGAGTAGAAGATAGACATGGGGATGAGTAGAAGATAGACATGGGGATGAGTAGAAGATAGACATGGGGATGAGTAGAAGATAGACATGGGGATGAGTAGAAGATAGACATGGGGATGAGTAGAAGATAGACATGGGGATGAGTAGAAGATAGACATGGGGATGAGTAGAAGATAGACATGGGGATGAGTAGAAGATAGACATGGGGATGAGTAGAAGATAGACATGGGGATGAGTAGAAGATAGACATGGGGATGAGTAGAAGATGGGCATGAGGATGAGTAGAAGATAAACATGAAGATAGGTAAAGATGGACACAATGAGTAAACAATGGACATGAGGATGAGAACAGTGATGAACAGTGAAGAACATGGAGATATACATGTTTCTAATGTGGGTGGGGCTTAAATTTAGTCAAGCTTGGATAAACCAATAACAGGATATGATGTCACCCTTTTCTGTCCGTTTCAGACAGCTTTAAAAAAAACCTGTTTATTCTTTAAATTCCTTTTTAATTTCAACCACCCAAATGCCTCAAAGCTAACCGCGAGACCAAAGTAGTCCAGAAGCTAGTCCAGAGACTGAAAGCTAACCTCCAAAGCAGAAGCTAACCTTGAGAACTAAAGCTAGCCTCGTGAGGGAACGCTAACCTTGATACTCAAAGCTAGCGTCGTGAGTGAAAGCGAACTTAACCTTTATCAAGGTTCGGTTGTAAAGGGTTTTAGAGAGAGAATAGAGGAAAAGCTTAGAAATTTGGCTCAAACGGTTTCTTTTAGCCGCTATTCTTTAGCGTTTTTGTCGAGTACATGCCTTTCAGACATGCTTCCACAGATGTAGGGAAAAAATTCTCAAAGAAACACCAGATATTAAAAAAAAAATAAAAGAAAGAAAGAAAACGTACCACACAGTGTTTATTTCCAACACTGTGACACTCAGTTTGAAAAATAAGAGCTAATGTCATTAGCACCAGCTATATGCTAATGGTTCAACTGTAAATCAATCTCTCCCAGCAGCCACCAGGGGTCAGAGGGTTCTCCAGGAAATCTAGGGGTTCTTCTCAAACCGCAAAACTGAAAGAGAGAGCTAAGGTGAGAAGGGAGAGGAAGTAAAAGGAAAAAATAATCAATCTGTCGGAGATGCAGTCGTGGTGAACTTTTAGTCAAAAGGAGGTCCAGAAAACTGAGCCGCTGGGGGACCCCCCCTGTGGCCCACCTGACCTCATGCTTCCATTTAGACCTGACTAACTAAAGACTCAATCGATACTCTATCTCTCACCTCCATATAACGCCCTCAATAGCTTTTACCTTTTTACTCAGAGTTTCTCAGACAAGAAAAGGGAGGTGCTGATGATGGTACTGATGATGGTGCTGATGATGATGCTGCTGCTGCTGCTGATGATGATGATAAAATACAGAAGTAAAATGCATAAAATCCCCTCGGGGAGCAGAAATCAACAGGAACGTGGCACTGAACATGACAAGGCACGAAATAAAAAAGTCCTGTCGCATTCAACCAGGATGATCTCCACTAGAAACGTACAAAAACAGTGCTGAACAGATTTCAGAGTAACAAATGTTTCTATTCAGAAAACTTTGTAACAGGGAAGGTCTTGTATATTTGTGCGAGCCAATGCTAACTGCATACTACATCTATTACAATATGAGTTTAGTAGTAGAAACGTCTGGGTGCTGAACTGGACTGCCTGCACTTTAGAACTTTCACTATTTAAAAAATTTGGTGCATCATGAAACTAAAAACACAACAAAGAACACCCAGAACTGTCGAGCAGCTAGAATCCGGTATCAGACACATATGGGACAACATTCTTCTCACAAATCTTCAGCAAGTGATGTTCCTTAGTTCCCCGATGTACACGGATAGATGATGTGGCGCTACACATGGCTCTGTCTCAACTTTTCCAAATTTAAAAATAACTTTTTTTTTTCTTAAAATGGTAAATATTCTCATTTTACACATTTCATATGTCTCCTGTGTTCTGTTGTGAATAAGAATCGGGGATTATGAGATTTGAAAAACATTAGTTTGTTTTTCAGCGTCCAAACTTTTTTTGCAATTGGGGTTGTGCATGCACATGAATTCGTTATTCTTTTATTCAGCTCCATTAGTCAGATCAGGCTCTGGGATGTGGAGAAGGCTCTAGTTCCTGTTCCTCCCAAAGGTGTTAAGTGTGGCTGAGAAGGTCAGGGCTCTGTGCAGGACCCTCGAGTTCTTCTACACAAACCTTAACACTTAAACATGTCTTCATGTAGCTTCATGCACAAACCTTTGGAAATATAGTTTGGAGGATATAGTGGTAAAAGATCAGCATTTTAGACAAAGATCCATCAAAAGCTGTGCTCCTCATTCAGGAGTGAGAACATCCATATGCAACATCAGTGCGCATTCCAGACTGATTCTGATGTGTGTTAATGAGAGAAAAAAAACATGTGCAAAATGTAAAGCAGCCTCCTGCTCCTTCATATCCATGCTAACGTCCAAACTAATCTGATATGAACAGGAAGAATTCCATTAAATTTAGATCCATGTTAGCTTCTCTCTCTCTCTCTCACTCTCTCTCTCTCTCTCTCTTTCTCTCTCCATGCCTGCCGGCCATTAGTCAATTCCCTGCCTTTCTCCCCAGGCCAGACAAATGGCTCCGGCTGTTGCCCTGGTTACGGGATGTGGAGGGGAGGAGAGCTGATTAGAGATGCCAGTGTTGTCCGAGCAGGCAGGTCGAGGTGATTGCAAAGAGCTCGCCGTTTCCTCCACCTCCACTTCCTCCTCCAGCTCCTCCTCCCCCCGACCGAGAGACACGTCCATGCCGTAGAGACGAGGTCTGCTCTAACCAGCCCCGGGCCCCAGGAGACGACACGAACGATGCGAGATGAATTATGGAGCAATCCGGCTTTCTGTTTTTTCATTTTCCATAATACATACGGTCTTCGCATCTCAGGTGCTCGTCTCGCTCCCTCTCAGGGAGGAGCCTTCGTACCTCATCCAAGCCAGCATCATGAAACGTCCTGCACAGGCCTCAGACTAATCCTCCTGAATGTCATTCTTTTAACCGGAGAACATGCAGAGCACAGAGACCTGCACCGAGGGCTTCTTTAATGTCAGCCAGCTCATGCAAGATCAATGTGAATCACGATAATGAGTGTTTATGCTCTTCTTTCTTTTATTCTTCCTTTCTATTTTTTTTCCTTTCTTTAAAAGAATAACTATAAGTGTAAAGTTGTAGAAAATAACAGTATAATTTGCCATTCTGTAGCGCATCAAAAAGGAACACGTAATTAACGTCAGCATGTTTGAATCCCTCGTGGTTTAACCTGGTCAGAGACACGGGGAGAAACTACACGTACATGAGATTGCATCAGTAAGCAGAGCCGGGGATTGGACCCGAGTCCCTCCTGAATCATTAATTTCTCAATTTGCTCGAGTTGTTATAGAAACTGGATTATCCAATAAGGCTGCAAAAAATGTGCATTAAAGAGAAAAAACCTATAGAGTGTGTTTTATTCAAAAGTGAAACATCAGTCCAAGCTGGAAGTGTCATCAGACGTCACCTCGGCACACTCGGAAGACGGCAGCTCGGATGAGCCTTGATTATAGTGTCATAGTGCATCAGAGTCTGTGTGATTGTGTAACGCAGCAGTCTGACACTTTAAAGTCCGGCGAACAGAAAGCAGATGTAGACTCCAGTCTACATTGAAAGCATACGACGTCACATAAAAAAAAAATAATAAAAAATAAAATAAAAAAATAGCAAGAAGCCATCTAGGAAGGAAAGCGTAGAGAAAGAAAAAAAAAGAGAAAGAAATGAGGCAAGGTGAGCAACGAGGCACAAACCGTGCACAATAACACTGTGGTAAATAAATGATGAGCTCCATGAGTCAGAATCCTGAAGCTGTCTCACTCTCACGCTTGCTTTTTTCTCTCCCTCACACCCTCTCACACTGTGTCTGGGTTCAAGTCTGCAATAACACTAGCAAGCGGTGTTCATTTCAGCTTTTCTGTTCATTCTGCCTGCTGAGTTTCTGCTCTGCTGAACCTCGGATGCTGGGGTGGACAAATGTTGATGGGAGTTGCGTTCCTGAGCCTCATCAGAGCTGAGAAAAGGTCAGCAATGTGTTTAATTAGGTAGGAAGTGTCTTCTTTTTAGATTCTTTCACACTTTACCAAAGATTTCGCTTTTTTTCTTAGAAAGCTTTTCCACCATATTCAGCTATACCAGAGGCAGCAATCAAAATCTTTTATAATCATAATAAATACATCTATTCATCTACCAGTCCAACGGCCTGTCCAGTCACCACACCTAAATCCTATCCAACTGCTCTGGGATTAACTAAATCGTGAAAAAATTCTCCAGTAAAAAACACCTTTGGTGAGTTTTCCAAGAGGCACAGCAACGTATTTCAGCCGAACGTTTGGAGACACGAACTGTCTGTATGGCAGATGGAGGGAGTGTGGTGTAGTGGTTGAAGATAGAGGGAGTGTGGGGTAGTGGTTGAAGATAGAGGGAGTGTGGTGTAGTGGTTGAAGATAGAGGGAGTGTGGGGTAGTGGTTGAAGATGGAGGGAGTGTGGGGTAGTGGTTGAAGATGGAGGGAGTGTGGTGCAGTGGTTGAAGATGGAGGAAGTGTGGTGCAGTGGTTGAAGATGGAGGGAGTGTGGTGCAGTGGTTGAAGATGGAGGGAGTGTGGTGCAGTGGTTGAAGATGGAGGGAGTGTGGTGCAGTGGTTGAAGATGGAGGGAGTGTGGTGCAGTGGTTGAAGATGGAGGGAGTGTTGTGCAGTGGATGAAAATGGAGGGAGTGTGGTGAAGTGGTTGAAAATGGAGGGAGTGTTGTGCAGTGGTTGAAGATGGAGGGAGTTGTGGGGTAGTGGTTGAAGATGGAGGGAGTGTGGTGAAGTGGTTGAAAATGGAGGGAGTGTGGTGTAGTGGTTGAAGATGGAGGGAGTGTGGTGCAGTGGTTAAAGATGGAGGGAGTGTAGTGCAGTGGTTGAAGATGGAGGGAGTGTGGTGCAGTGGTTGAAGATGGAGGGAGTGTGGTGTAGTGGTTAAAGATGGAGGGAGTGTTGTGCAGTAGTTGAAGATGGAGGGAGTGTGGTGTAGTGGTTGAAGATGGAGGGAGTGTTGTGCAGTAGTTGAAAATGGAGGGAGTGTTGTGCAGTGGTTGAAGATGGAGTGAGTGTGGTGTAGTGGTTAAAGATGGAGGGAGTGTTGTGCAGTAGTTGAAGATGGAGGGAGTGTGGTGTAGTGGTTAAAGATGGAGGGAGTGTTGTGCAGTAGTTGAAGATGGAGGGAGTGTGGTGTAGTGGTTAAAGATGGAGGGAGTGTAGTGCAGTGGTTGAAGATGGAGGGAGTGTGGTGTAGTGGTTAAAGATGGAGGGAGTGTAGTGCAGTGGTTGAAGATGGAGGGAGTGTTGTGCAGTAGTTGAAGATGGAGGGAGTGTGGTGTAGTGGTTAAAGATGGAGGGAGTGTAGTGCAGTGGTTGAAGATGGAGTGAGTGTGGTGTAGTGGTTAAAGATGGAGGGAGTGTGGTGCAGTGGTTGAAGATGGAGGGAGTGTTGTGCAGTAGTTGAAGATGGAGGGAGTGTGGTGCAGTGGTTGAAGATGGAGGGAGTGTTGTGCAGTAGTTGAAGATGGAGGGAGTGTGGTGTAGTGGTTAAAGATGGAGGGAGTGTTGTGCAGTAGTTGAAGATGGAGGGAGTGTGGTGCAGTGGTTGAAGATGGAGGGAGTGTTGTGCAGTGGATGAAAATGGAGGGAGTGTGGTGCAGTGGTTGAAAATAGAGGGAGTGTTGTGCAGTGGTTGAAGATTGGAGGGAGTGTGGTGTAGTGGTGGAAGATGGAGGGAGTGTGGGGTAGTGGTTGAAGATGGAGGGAGTGTGGTGCAGTGGTTGAAGATGGAGGGAGTGTGGTGCAGTGGTTGAAGATGGAGGGAGTGTGGTGCAGTGATTGAAGATGGAGGGAGTGTGGTGTAGTGGTGGAAGATGGAGGGAGTGTGGGGTAGTGGTTGAAAATGGAGGGAGTGTGGTGCAGTGGTTGAAGATGGAGGGAGTGTGGTGCAGTGGTTGAAGATGGAGTGAGTGTGGCGCAGTGGTTGAAGATGGAGGGAGTGTGGGGTAGTGGTTGAAGATGGAGTGAGTGTGGTGCAGTGGTTGAAGATGGAGGGAGTGTGGGGTAGTGGTTGAAGATGGAGGGAGTGTGGTGCAGTGGTTGAAGATGGAGGGAGTGTGGTGCAGTGGTTGAAGATGGAGGGAGTGTGGGGTAGTGGTTGAAGATGAAGGGAATGTGGGGTAGTGGATGAAGATGGAGGGAGTGTGGTGCAGTGGTTGAAGATGGAGGGAGTGTGGGGTAGTGGTTGAAGATGGAGGGAGTGTGGTGCAGTGGTTGAAGATGGAGGGAGTATGGTGCAGTGGTTGAAGATGGAGGGAGTGTGGGGTAGTGGTTGAAGATGGAGGGAGTGTGGTGCAGTGGTTGAAGATGGAGGGAGTGTGGTGCAGTGGTTGAAGATGGAGGGAGTATGGTGCAGTGGTTGAAGATGGAGGGAGTGTGGTGCAGTGGTTGAAGATGGAGGGAGTGTTGTGCAGTGGTTGAAGATAGAGGGAGTGTGGTGCAGTGGTTGAAGATGGAGGGAGTGTTGTGCAGTGGATGAAGATTGGAGGGAGTGTGGTGTAGTGGTGGAAGATGGAGGGAGTGTGGGGTAGTGGTTGAAGATGGAGGGAGTGTGGTGCAGTGGTTGAAGATGGAGGGAGTGTGGTGCAGTGGTTGAAGATGGAGGGAGTGTGGTGCAGTGATTGAAGATGGAGGGAGTGTGGTGTAGTGGTGGAAGATGGAGGGAGTGTGGGGTAGTGGTTGAAAATGGAGGGAGTGTGGTGCAGTGGTTGAAGATGGAGGGAGTGTGGTGCAGTGGTTGAAGATGGAGGGAGTGTGGCGCAGTGGTTGAAGATGGAGGGAGTGTGGGGTAGTGGTTGAAGATGGAGTGAGTGTGGTGCAGTGGTTGAAGATGGAGGGAGTGTGGGGTAGTGGTTGAAGATGGAGGGAGTGTGGTGCAGTGGTTGAAGATGGAGGGAGTGTGGTGCAGTGGTTGAAGATGGAGGGAGTGTGGGGTAGTGGTTGAAGATGAAGGGAATGTGGGGTATTGGATGAAGATGGAGGGAGTGTGGTGCAGTGGTTGAAGATGGAGGGAGTGTGGGGTAGTGGTTGAAGATGGAGGGAGTGTGGTGCAGTGGTTGAAGATGGAGGGAGTATGGTGCAGTGGTTGAAGATGGAGGGAGTGTGGGGTAGTGGTTGAAGATGGAGGGAGTGTGGTGCAGTGGTTGAAGATGGAGGGAGTGTGGTGCAGTGGTTGAAGATGGAGGGAGTATGGTGCAGTGGTTGAAGATGGAGGGAGTGTGGTGCAGTGGTTGAAGATGGAGGGAGTGTTGTGCAGTGGTTGAAGATAGAGGGAGTGTTGTGCAGTGGTTGAAGATGGAGGGTGTGTTGTGCAGTGGTTGAAGATGGAGGGAGTATGGTGCAGTGGTTGAAGATGGAGGGAGTGTGGGGTAGTGGTTGAAGATGAAGGGAATGTGGGGTATTGGATGAAGATGGAGGGAGTGTGGTGCAGTGGTTGAAGATGGAGGGAATGTGGGGTATTGGATGAAGATGGAGGGAGTGTGGTGCAGTGGTTGAAGATGGAGGGAGTGTGGGGTAGTGGTTGAAGATGGAGGGAGTGTGGGGTAGTGGTTGAAGATGGAGGGAGTGTGGTGCAGTGGTTGAAGATGGAGGGAGTGTGGTGCAGTGGTTGAAGATGGAGGGAGTGTGGTGCAGTGGTTGAAGATGGAGGGAGTGTGGTGCAGTGGTTGAAGATGGAGGGAGTATGGTGCAGTGGTTGAAGATAGAGGGAGTGTGGTGCAGTGGTTGAAGATGGAGGGAGTGTTGTGCAGTGGTTGAAGATAGAGGGAGTGTTGTGCAGTGGTTGAAGATGGAGGGAGTGTGGGGTAGTGGTGGAGGATAGGGGATCATGTTACAGTGGTTGATGATGGAGGGAGTGTGGTGCATTTTTAGTTTGTAACCAATCATCAAATTTTAAATCTGATGCATCTCCAATAATAAGCCAGTGATGGAGCTTAGAAAAAGAACCTTGAAAAGGAACCAAAAAAAAAAAGAACCAAGAAAAAGAACCTAGGAAGCTGACAAGTCATGTGGCTGCATTCTGGATCAGTTGAGGTCGAATGTTCTTCATAGGCATCTGCCAGGAGCAAACAGGTACCTGAGATGAGATGAAATGTTTGGCTGGACAGCAAGCATTGATGCCTCACAGTCATAGGGAATTTTGTCCCCAGGTCTTCAGTGTTCTCTGTGGGTTCATGTAAGCTTAATCTCGGTTCCTTGGATTTCTCTCAACTCCCAAATGCTAGTATGTGGACTGTGAAGTGTAAATGAGTCTGTCAATGAGTGTGTGCTGTGTATTCTCAACTCACCCCCCGTTCCACTACAACCCACTCCAGGACTAAAAGCTTACACTATATGGACAGTTTGTCTACATCTGAGCATAAGTTCGAAACTCCACTCTTCTGGGAATATGTTCCACTAGATTTTGCTTTTTGGAGATTTGTGTGAGATTCATTCAGCCAGTTAATAAAGTCAAGTACTGTTGTAGGTGAGGAGGTGGAGGTGCAGTAATTCTTCCCAAAGATGTTTAATATGGTTGGATCTCTAGCAGGAGATCTTTCACCCCAACCCATGGAAAGCATATCTTCGTCAGGAAACAGGTTTGGGGTCTCCTATTTCAAGTGAAGGGAACTACGCTATCCCATAGAGAAATTTGATTTTGGATTTGAAGTTTGTTGGTTCCGATCCCAGCCACACCGAGCTAGCATTCCTTGGCGCCTGAGCAAGACCCTTAAACCCACGGCTCCTCAGTTGTATGAATGAGATGGATGTGAGTCGCCCTGAATAAAGGCAGCTGCCAAATGCCGTTAAATGTAAAAGTTAATGTATCCAAAAAAACAGTTTGAGAAAGAACCACATCTGGCTGGAGTCCAGTTTCCCACTACTTTTGTCCATCCAGTAATACAGCACATCAGCGGTTTAAGTTTTTGACTAATCAACCTATCCGGGCCTGAACAATACATTCTTTTAACCACATTCGTCTTTGGGTTTCCCTAACATATCCCCAACACAGCGTCTGTAATCAAACGGCCACAAATCAATGTCACTATTCAGGCTGAAACAGCTGTATTAGTTTCACGAGCTCGCTCCGATCGAGCGATCGGACGATTTGTCTTTATCAGCCGCCTGTTTGTGGGATCGTTAGACCTTTTTAAAACGGGGACGCTAGCACTAATGGAGGGGCTGCTTTTAGAGCCGTAACTCTGTGTCCGTGAATATACTGAAAACGCTGGAACAGGGACTCGAGTCGTGTCAATACAGAGAGGACACATGAGATTAGACCTCCATGATCAACACACATGCTAGTTTAAAGACTGTCTGTAAGTGAGAGTGTGTGTGTGTGTGTGTGTGTGTGTGTGTGTGTGTGTGTGTGTGTGTGTGTGTGTGTGTATAAGCTAACAGAGGGCCTCGGCGTGAAATTTACAATGTTTATGAATGACTGTCATTAACGTACGTTAATAACATAATGGCTGTGTACGCCAAGATTTTTTCCTCATGATGACCGTGATGTTCGACAATAAACGTAGCTGTAAACACGCGGCACGTTGTTAATCCGTGAATGACAGCATGTTGTAGTATGAAAAACAGGGAATAATTGCTTGTTGTTGTTGTTGTTATGGGAGAACGATAAGTGACAGCATTGTGTGATGCAGTAAAACCCCCCATGGTGAATATTTTTATTCCTATCATTCATTCCTTTAATACTAGCAGAATGTACCATTTTTGTACACTGTTAAAGCAGCCGTAATCGCCGTCCCACTGTCCTGTTAAACACGTCTGTCCTGTTAAACACATCTGTCCTGTTAAACACGTCTGTCCTGCTAGTCACGTCTGTCCTGTCAAACACATCTGTCCTGTTAAACACGTCTGTCATGTCAAACACGTCTGTCCTGTCAAACACCTCTGTCCTGTTAAACACGTCTGTCCTGTCAAACACGTCTGTCCTGTTAAACACGTCTGTCCTGTTAAACACCTCTGTCCTGTCAAACACCTCTGTCCTGTTAAACATGTCTGTCCTGTCAAACACCTCTGTCCTGTCAAACACGTCTGTCCTGTTAAACACGTCTGTCCTGTCAAACACGTCTGTCCTGTCAAACACGTCTGTCCTGTTAAACACGTCTGTCCTGCTAGACACGTCTGTCCTGTCAAACACCTCTGTCATGTCAAACACCTCTGTCCTGTTAAACACGTCTGTCCTGTCAAACACCTCTGTCATGTCAAACACCTCTGTCCTGTCAAACACGTCTGTCCTGTTAAACACGTCTGTCCTGTCAAACACCTCTGTCCTGTCAAACACGTCTGTCCTGCTAGACACGTCTGTCCTGTCAAACACGTCTGTCCTGTAAAACACCTCTGTCCTGTTAAACACGTCTGTCCTGTCAAACACGTCTGTCCTGTAAAACACCTCTGTCCTGTTAAACACGTCTGTCCTGGTGACGTCCGACTCACAGTTTTGAGTGTTACAAAGTGCTGGTACTAAATGACTTCCCCTATGAAACAAACAATACAATCTTATGTTTACATTCACACCATTGATTTATGTTCTTATCCAGAGCGAATTACATGATATAATTTTTATACCACTGAAAAGATGAGGCACAGCAGTGGCAGTTTTGAGGTAGTGGGATTTGAACTCATGACTTTTGGATCAGAAGTCCAACAGCGTCACCACTGATCTACCCCTTTTCTAGTGGGGAGGGGCTTCAATCCCACCCCTACCCTCCAGATCTCTCTCTTCCCTCCGTTACATCCCTATCTCACAGGTTCAGTCAGCATTGGCATGCATGAAGGCAGAGCGATTTCTGATCCTGTTCAGAACCCCACTGTTCCTTACCGACAACAGCTAGCAACCATGCTGTGTTTGAAATGATGTCTGTTCTCTCTGTGTGTGTGTGTGTGTGTGTGTGTTGGAGTCTTAAAGGTGCAACTGGTATTGCTTGAATCTGTTTCCCAACCTGCGCTAATTGTTTCAGCAAAATTGCTCAATCGTCCACTCAGAGTTCTGTTTATGTTTTTACATGGTTGCTAATTAACTCCGCCCCCAAAAGACGTAGCAGAGAGCAGATGCAGTTTCAGCACAGAAAGTGGGGACGGGTTTGTGTCTAATCTGCTTTCAAACTAGTGGAAGTTAGAAGAAGAAGAAGAAGAAGAAGAAGAAGAAGAAGAAGAAGAAACGTTTGGTTTGCTTCAGAAATATCTGCTGAAAACTTGCCTTCTAAGAAAACCCCTTGAGGGCTTTTTCAGATATGGTTTGGAGAATCTGGATTGTTTGGACATGATCATTAATTGGTCTCAGCTCCATCAGAATCTGTCTTTCTGATTGATTTATTTTTTACTTTTATTGTGGAACCAGTTAGAGTTCTGCTAAAGTTCTTTTGAAGGAGCCATTAAAGTTCCTATGCAGAACCATGAACAACTCTTTCAGAAACCCTTTCAGGAAGCCAGTAGCCAGAATCAGAAGCATTGTTATTAAGTCAACTTTAGTAGGAGAAAAGTTTGTGGTCACCTGAGCATAGGTTTGGGTTTGTGCTTTTTTCTGAAATTCTCATTCCACATTGTGTGCCTTCAACTTCATGGGAGCAGTTTGGAGAAGAACCGCATACGGCTGGAAAAGTCAGGTGTCCAAACCCCTCATCGCGTCTTTGTGTACTGAGTTTAAACACCTGAGTTTAAGCTTCTAGGAAGCCTAGCTATAACTCAGAATGCTCTGTAACCCCCCCCCCCCCCCACACACACACACACACACACACACACACACACACTCTTGTCCCTGGAAATCCCTGGAATTGCTCTTGGGAACCTTTTTTTTTGCCCGAGTGAAACTAATGAGCTAATAAATAACTAGACAGCACTTGGAAACACATCGTGTGTGTGTGTGTGTGTGTGTGTGTGTGTGTGTGTGTGTGTGTGTGTGTGTGTGTGTGTGTGTGTGTGTGAGTTTCACCGACCCCCCCCCCGCATGTCCACGACAATAAGAACAGACAGAAGTACGTACGGCGCTCCGGTGCACTCGGCTGCACGCTGCCCGAATAAAACGAGGTGTGAAACAATGGTCCTGAATGAGCCTGAGATCAAGAGAAAGAGCAGCAAGCTCACATCAGAAGAACAGAATGAGAGAAAGAAAGAAGGAAAGAGAGATAGAGAGACAGATAAAGAGGGGCTCTGGTCCTTTATGGAATGTAGGTTTCAATCCTCAGCTGCATGAAAAACACCTGAATCAGTGTGATGAACAGATGAACACTTTTCTTTTCAAAACTCTCATCATGTACATCATCCATCAGAAAACCAGAACAAACAGCACTTCAGCTTGTCCAATGAGGAAGGAGGAAACCCAAAGAGGAGGAAACCCAAAGAGGAGGAAACACCACAGCAATGAAATTCACTACTAATAATGGTGTGGGGAAACACGGTAAGAGACGTGACGTCCCACAGAGGCAAACACGTCTGATATTCCATATAATTAAAATATAAAGATAGATAGATAGATAGATAGATAGATAGATAGATAGATAGATAGATAGATAGATAGACAGACAGACAGACAGACAGACAGACAGACAGACAGACAGACAGACAGATCTGAGGGAATGAGTGTTGTTTTATGTGCAGTGTTTATAGGTAGAGAGAACAGCAGGACGTGTGGACGTAGTCGTGAGCAGTGCTGTGAGAGGGGGATTGTGGGAGACGTGTGAAGGTCCTAATACACGACACGGGAAGCTTTTAGTGTGAAACACAAAACGTGTTTATGATTAGAAACACAGAGTTCACTTACCTGTAGTGCAGACAAGCAGGAAATACAGCACATGGAGAAAAGAGAAGACAGAAAGAGTGAGAAACTAAAATGTTTCATCATCATCATCATCATCATCATCATCATCTAAAGGCTCATCATTACTGACCTCTGAACAGAAATAATAACAATAATAAATAGCAGAACTCTACAGTATGGAGCAGTGCAGGAATAAAAGCTCCATCATGATTATTAGCAGGTTCTCACAGGGACTTTAATGAGACATGGCCAGGATCGCTGCTCATACATCACGCTTGCACTGCATTATGGGATACATCAGTGCTGTACTGATCAAGGTGATGGTATCACATGCACTTCGCTCAGACTGAGAGATTCTCTACTTGGGTTCATGGTGGGGTTCAGATTCACATCCTCGCACTTTTCCTGTTGTGTTTTGTGTTATTATTTGTCGTATTCTGTGCTTCCGGTTTTTATTTCTGGTCCTGGATGAAGCCCATGGGAGGAAAATGCAAGTGAATGGCTCTTGTGTTGGAATGCGGATAAACTAATAAGGAAATCGATGGGAGAGGAGCGGATCTGAGCGCTCGCATGG
>JBCEWE010000293.1:7500-60000 GCA_039877035.1 Silurus lanzhouensis | reverse complement strand
GTGAATGAGAGCATGAAGCCATGGAGCGGAGAGGAGATAATGGCTCTACGCTAAGCAATGTAAAGAAAAGAAGAAAAAGAAGAAGAATAAGACGATTAAAAAATATATAGGATGTAAAGCAGGAACAGTGAAGTAATGAAAGAGTTCAAGAAGAAAAGAAACGAGTGCATGAGGGGAGCAAAAAACGGATTTTAATTCAATTAAAGTTGCTTAATTGAAACAATTGGTGGCTAATGTCAGAGTCCACACACACACACACACACCACACACACACACACACACACACACACACACACACACACACACACACACACACACACTGATTGTGCTGAAATCTTCCCTTATAAACAGCCGACAGGAGCATTTTATTACGCAGCAATCAGCCTCTCGATCCATCATAATTTACTGCACAACATTTTTTTCAATTAAAAATCTTGAGAAAGTCATTAAAAAGCAGGCTTTCAGAAACAGATTAGAGCAACTGCTGGTTAGACGCCGAATAACAACTCCGAATAAAACGCTGACACGGCAATTATAGCAGACCAAAATCCTGAAACACGTCTGAAATAAAGTTCTGTGTCTCAAAGACGTTCCGTTTCAATTCCTTCAGCTGACGTGACTGTTGTTTCATTATGCAAGTAGATTTCAACTATTATTATTATTATTATTATTATTATTATTATTTTAAAATCCGTAATATAAAAAGAATCTGATCCGTCGAGAAGTATTTATTCAAGGGGTTCAAATCAACAAAATCCACATCTACTCTAATCCAGATTCATTGGTTTAAAAACGCTTTGCAGCCAAACTTTTGTTTTTAATCATTTTCCAAAAGTTGCTGGTCCACATTGAGACGTCGGTCAGCGATCACGTCTTCATACTGCGCAGGAGTAAGACTGTTCGAGCCACGTCATTTCCCCTGCCGTTTATTCACTTATTCACGTTACCCATATTCATTTATCAACTTATTAAATTATTCACTTTATTAACTCTGAAATGTCGCAGAGACTAAAAACACTTTGTTCCTGAAAGCCTCAGGTTTCACACTGCAACATGAAAACATGGTTTCATCTCGCGGAGTTTTTCCTTCACCACAGTCGCCACCAAACTTACACTTATAAAGAACATCTTCATTTTTATCTCCACAGAATCTGTGTAAAGCTGCTCTGAGACAATGTTCATTATTAAAAGCGAAAAACAAATAAACATAAATTGAATTGAATTTTTAAGCGTATCCACTTTGGAGGGCATTTTTCAAAAATCTGACTAAAAACACCATTTTAGAATTGATGGAGGGACAAAAAAAAAAAAAAAAAACATAAAAAGAAGAAAAATCTGTGAATTAAAAAACTAAATGATATCGGTGTGGCCAAAGTGAGAATAAAAGAAAAAACTAATACTAATTAGTAGGAAGTAGGAATATTGCATCATAGATCCAAACAGCCAATCATGTTACAGTATGCAAATTCAGATGCATGCAGCACCTGGTAGATTGCAATATATTTAAATTGAGATTTTGATTGATTGATTGATTGATTGGGAATATTTAAATTGTAATTATTCAATAAAATATCTCCTGAACATGGATGAACCAACTGCTCAACCTGAGAAGAAAAGAAGAAAACAAAAGTCTTTTTTTTTATCTCTTGGTGTATGCTGTGTTTAAAATAAACCTGCTTAACATCTCACACACTGGAATCCAAATCACAAAGGAGTGTGTGTGTTGTGTCTGTGTCTACTTGAGCCTTCAGTCTCCCCCTGAGAGCCAGGAGATCTTACACACCACATGCTCATCATTACCAATGTGCTTCATCTGCAGAAATCCGGTCAGGGTGCCTTTACTTTTAGATCCCACCACACTGGGGCTCTCCGGAGGTATGGCCCATATGCTAAATGCAGTAATGAAGTTGGAGAGTGTAATATATTTCTTTCTGCCACACTTTCTCTCCTACACACACACACGCACACGCACACGCACACACACACACACACACACACGCACACACACACACGCACGCACGGTCCAGAAGCCATTAATCAACTCAGAGCAAGTTCCATTACACAACACTAAACAGCCGTCACATCATGGAGAGTGAAGACGCCTCTGCAGACTTGCGGAAAGAACCGGCCGAGGAGAGAAACACCTGCACCGAGTCATTTCCCTCCTGCTGTGTGTCTGCTCACTCACTCACACACACACACACACACACACACACACACACACACACACACACACACACACACACACACGCCACGTGCCAGACTCAAACTGCTGCTGGGTGAGGAGGAGGACGAGGAAACGTGTTATCATGACACCTCCAGAGTCTGTAAAGAACACACACACACACACACACACACACACACACACACACACCACACACACATCACACCTAACAACACTTTCTGTGGACACACACACACACACACACATCACACCTAACAACACTTTCTGTGGACACACCACACACACACACACCACACACACACACACACACACACATACACACGATGTGCTTAGAGTGTGTGTCTCTAAACACTGTATTACGTTGGTGCCACTGGAGATAAAGTTTCCTTACAGAGCCTGTACTCTAACCCCACCCACCACCACAACATGAGCCAATAGGAGACACGGTGGGCGGGGCTTCAATCATTCACATTTATTAAATCATCTGTTAGGACACTGATCACAAGCACACAGATGATGGAGGAAAGCAACAGTTAAGTATGGGTAGCTTTTGTGTGTGTGTGTGTGTGTGTGTGTGTGATTATGACGGGTGGATGGAAAGTGTACTTGGTATTCCTGCCCTATGGTGCTCAATATTATTATTATTGTTATTATTATTATTATTATTATTATTATTATTATTATATTATTATTGTTATTATTATTATTATATTATTATTATTATTATTTATATTATTATTATTATTATTATTATTATTATTATTATTATTATTATTAATATTATTATTATTATTATTATATTATTATTATTATTATTAGTATTATTATTATATTATTATTATTATTATTATTATTATTATTATTATTATTATTATTATTAGTATTATTAATATTATTATTATTATTATTATTAATATTATTATTAGTATTATTATTAATAATATTATTATATTAAAATTAATATTAATATTATGACTATTCATTATTTATTAGTAGACAGAATAAAAGATTGAATGAAGATTGTTGCTCATCATCTTCAGCTGCTTCACCGATCATTAAAACCAAAAGAAAAACTTCTCATCTACACTGAACTCTGGATCCTCGAGGAACTAAAAGTGGGGTTTTGGAGAAACACTTTCTTCCCAGCGGATGATGATGAACATCTGTCTGGAACATTGTGTTTTTCCAGTAATACCGTGTAGCACCTTAATTATTAAATGACGGAAGAAGAACAGCACAAAAAAAACTAAACAAAGTACAATCCTAATATACGCAATAAATAAAAAACAAACAAACAAACACTTAAATACACAACACAATAAGACTATAATAAACACTTGTTCATAAAAGGGGAAAATTATGATGTATGATGATGAAGTTCCAACAGGAAGATGAACATTTGTTCTTGGTGCTTTTCCTCCAGCGCGAGCAAATAAATAAATAAATAAATAAAAAGATGCCATCACCATGGTGATGTTCGTGTTCATAATCGCAACATGATGCAAAGCCATGACTCTCTTCCTCACACACACACACACACACACACACACACACACACACACACACACACACACACACACACACACACACACACTTCAGTCTATCTCAGGTTCCTGTCAGTTGCTCCATCCATCAGCAGCAACAAGCCCTGAATTAATAATCACCTTTTACCAGCTGAAGACCGAGTGACATTTAACGCCTCTTCTCCAGACACAGGATTCACAAGTTCCTCTGCGGCGTAAAGACCTTACACCGTGACACCCTCATCACCTTATCAACTCTAACCCCTTCCACAGGTCACCTGCGCTCGCTTTTATCACCTTCTCCTACGAGGAGACATGAGGAACGTGAGGACGCCATAGAAACCGGGTCACATCACACTCATATTTCACTGGTTTGCACCTGAGCATAAAATTGGTATGAGTTTTTTTATATCCCAGCCCACGTTTGCTCTTATAAGAATCTTCTGAGATCATGTTCCTCTAGATTTCATGGAGATTTGTGTGAGATTCATTCCACTACAAGGGCTTCAGTGAAGTCAAGTACTGATGTAGGTGAGGTCAGGTGCAGGGTAACAGCAGGAGATCATCTACTCCAACCCATGGAAAGCATATTTTTATGGAGCAGGCTTTTGTGCACTTTGGGTCATGATGGAGCAGGTTTGGATCTCCTTGTTCAAGCGAAGGGGAAATTTTTACAATGGTGTGCTTTCAACTTTATGGGAACAGTGTGTCGAAGAACCAAAGATGGCTGGTGCACATCAGACGTGGTTCAGCCCCTGCCTTATCTCATCCCACAGATCTTCAGGAGGAACGTGAGTGGAAGAAAGAGATTGTTTGTGCAGAAATGTTGTTGGCCTGAGAAACACACGCAGAGAGGACAGTGGAACAAACGTCTCTGAGAAATGGAAAGATCTCCAGCTGACCTCCTGGATGTTCATATCGTATCATGGTCTACAGCGTTGTTTATTTGCGCTGGAGGAGAGCAGCTGTTATGAAGACACTCCAGTTTTAAACACCATGACAAGGTGCACCACTTCCCCTCAGCCACATGCCAGGAATTTTAATTAAACAGCAATTAGAAGAAGATGCAGAGACTGTGATCAGAACGTATTTCTTTTTTTCTCCCAAAACGTCTATATTGTTTCCAAGTCTGTCAGATAGAACATATGGAGCTCACATTCCTCATGGACACAACGCCATGGAACACAGCCTGGGATTAAACACAGAACAATCTCAGGAACAAGCGTGCACAGGAAACACTGGAGCGCTGAAGAACAAGAGAGAACGCTATGGTTATTAATCATCATAACACCATACAGTACATCCACAAAAGTATCGGGACACTTCAGTAGGAG
This sequence comes from Silurus lanzhouensis, assembly GCA_039877035.1. Taxonomy (NCBI): domain Eukaryota; kingdom Metazoa; phylum Chordata; class Actinopteri; order Siluriformes; family Siluridae; genus Silurus; species Silurus lanzhouensis. The sequence continues at coordinate 54,958 of JBCEWE010000293.1, read as the reverse complement.
GCCCAAACCTGTTCCACAAGGTGCACAAGGTCAGCTTCATGAAGATATCCATATCATGGGTTGGAGGTCAGAAATGGCTTCAAGTCAGGAAAGTATTTCACAAAATGCGACCTGACATTGCAAGTCATCTTGGGTAGGACGTTCCTTGGACAAGACTTTTCCAGGAAGATGTTCTTCCTCAAAATGTGCCAAAAAATGTGTGTCCACACATTTGGATTCTGTGGCATGAAATTGTTTCTTTACTAAAACTAGGAGACCCAAACTTTTGTCCACAAAGTGCAAAAAAGAGAGCTTCATGAAGATATGCATTCCATGGGTTGGAAGTGTGTGGAAGATCTGCTGCTATTGAGCTCCGACCCTATTGAACATGATGAATATGAAAGCTGACTGCACTCCAGGTCTCCTCACAGATCCACAAATCAGATCCTGACTTTACTGACATTCTTATGGCTGAATGAATTTCCACAAAATCCAGCAGAACATGTTCCCAGAAGAGTGGAGGCTCGTATAAGAGAAAACGTGGAGCGAATGCAGAACGGGATGTTTGAAAAGATCTGATGTCCAGGAGCTTTTTATTCATGTAGACACTCGTCATGGCACCACATCGTGGTGACCAACTTGCCCATGATAAATCGCAGAGGGTTTCAACTCAGGAAAGTTGGAAGTCTTTTTAGCTAGAACATTCCGATGTCCCTGAGATGCCCAACTAAAGATGAGAACGAAATGAGTAAAGGATTCAGCACGGTGGCTGAATGCGCTGCTAATGGACCAGAGAAGCTCGCCCTGGGGTTCAATCCGAGAGCCGTAGAGAATGCGCAGGCCGTAGCCGAGGCTTTATCTTCATTCAAACACCTGTAGAGGAGCAAAGGGTGGAACACATTTGCATTTTCATCTGCACAACCACCTCAACCCCAGCAGCACTCCCTGAAAGCAACCGACTGATTTACGAGCTCCTGTTGGAGTCTTCGCTCTCAAAACAGAACCCATACTGGAAAAAAGAAGGTCCTACAGTGGGTAGAGTTTTTCGTGTTAAAGGTTTTTTTTGATCATTTCTACAAAATGCTCCATTTTTTTGTACCTCACCCTGAAGTGTTTGGTGCCACTGTGTCGAAAGATTTGCTGCTCACTGGATTAATCGTGCCCTTCGTCCCCTTGGGTTCTCGTAGGTTTCTCTCTCTCTTTTTTTTTTTTTTTTTTGGAGACAATGGAGAATGGATTCAAATCCCATGTTTCTTATTTCACACTGTGACAAGTCGCCAGGCTTCTCCATATAAATGGTGATTGTTGAAGGTTAGAGGTATAAGAAAACGACTCCTCCACAAGCCTTCTTTAGTTTTTTTCATCACTGGGGTCCTAAATTTATTGCCTGCATTGCTGTTGCTCATGAGATCTTTTTTTTTTGTCACTTTGAAGGTGAGAGGAGTTAGGAGTCAGAGTGCACTTCCCTGAGACGCATCACATTTTTCTTCTTCTCATTGTTTTGTTTTTCCTATTATATATTTCTTTCCTCCAAAAGTTACGTGTGGAGGTTAATGGTGTGGAGGCTGAATGGTCAGTGCACAAGGAACCAGGTTGAAAACTTCTCTCTCTCTCTCTCGCTCTCTCTCTCTCGCACACACACACACACACACACACACACACACACACACACACACACACACACACACTTATACTTATATACCATTTCCAAAGTCAAGGACACAATTGAAGGCTCTTTCTTTTTCAAATGTCACCTTGAATAGAACAAAAGTGCAGCAAAACCAAAAATCTAGAACTTCATGACAGGTTCTCAGATATATATTTCAGGTAGATGTTGTTGAAGAATAAGGAGAAGATAGGGAATAGAAAAGTGGTGGGTCATGCAATTCAAAACTAGATCTTGGAATCAATCCAAGTCTTAATACCATCATTATGATGCCACATCCATAAAGATCATCAGTGTTCTAGAGAAGTGCAGAAGATCAGAGCTGCATCACACACAGGATCTCATACAGTCACAATCATCTCCATGAGATGTGGTTTGAGATGGTATGAGATGTGGTATGAGACATGGTTTGAGATGGTATGAGATGTGGTATGAGATGGTATGAGATGTGGTATGAGATGGTATGAGATGTGGTTTGAGATGGTATGAGATGTGGTTTGAGATGGTATGAGATGTGGTTTGAGATGTGGTATGAGATGGTTGAGATGGTATGAGATGTGGTTTGAGATGTGGTATTGAGATGGTATGAGATGTGGTTTGAGATGTGGTATGATGTGGTATGAGATGGGTATGAGATGTGGGATTATGAGATGGTTGAGATGTGGTATGAGATGTGGTTTGAGATGGTATGAGATGGTTGAGATGGTATGAGATGTGTTGAGATGGTATGAGATGGTATGAGATGGTATGAGATGTGGTTTGAGATGGTATGAGATGTGGTTGAGATGGTATGAGATGTGGTTTGAGATGTATGAGATGTGGTTTGAGTGGTATGAGATGTGGTTGAGATGGTTGAGATGGTATGAGATGTGGTTGAGATGGTATGAGATGTGGTTGAGATGGTATGAGATGTGGTTGAGATGGTATGAGATGTGTTTGAGATGGTATGAGATGGTTGAGATGTATGAGATTGGTTGAGATGGTATGAATGTGGTTTGAGATGGGTATGAGATGTGGTATGAGATGGTATGAGATGGTATGAGATGTTTGAGATGGTATGAGATGTGGTATGAGATGGTAGAGATGTATGAGAGTGGTTGAGATGGTATGAGATGTGGTATGAGATGTGGTATGAGATGGTATGAGATGGTTGAGATGTATGAGATGTGGTTGAGATGGTATGAGATGTTTGAGATGGTATGAGATGTGGTTGAGATGGTTGAGATGGTATGAGATGTGGTATGAGATTGGTATGAGATGTGTATGAGATGTGGTTTGAGATGGTATGAGATGTGGTATGAGATGGTTGAGATGGTATGAGATGGTTGAGATGGTATGAGATGTGGTTGAGATGTATGAGATGTGGGGTATGAGATGGTTGAGATGGTATGAGATGTGGTTTGAGATGGTATGAGATGTGGTTGAGATGGTATGAGATGGTATGAGATGTTTGAGATGGTATGAGATGTGGTATGAGATGTGGTTGAGATGGTATGAGATGGTTGAGATGGTATGAGATGTGGTATGAGATGTGGTTTGAGATGGTATGAGATGTGGTATGAGATGTGGTATGAGATGGTTGAGATGGTATGAGATGTGGTATGAGATGTGGTTTGAGATGGTATGAGATGTGGTATGAGATGTGGTTGAGATGGTATGAGATGTGGTATGAGATGTGGTTTGAGATGGTATGAGATGTGGTATGAGATGTGGTATGAGATGGTATGAGATGTGGTATGAGATGGTTGAGATGGTATGAGATGTGGTATGAGATGTGGTATGAGATGGTATGAGATGTGGTATGAGATGTTTGAGATGGTATGAGATGTGGTATGAGATGTGGTATGGTATGAGATGGTGGATGTATGAGATGTGGTATGAGATGGTATGAGATGTGGTATGAGATGGTATGAGATGTGGTATGAGATGTGGTTTGAGATGGTATGAGATGTGGTATGAGATGGTATGAGATGTGGTATGAGATGTGGTATGAGATGGTATGAGATGTGGTATGAGATGTGGTTTTAGATGGTATGAGATGTGGTATGAGATGTGGTTTTAGATGGTATGAGATGTGGTATGAGATGTGGTATGAGATGGTATGAGATGTGGTATGAGATGTGGTTTGAGATGGTATGAGATGTGGTATGAGATGTGGTTTGAGATGGTATGAGATGTGGTATGAGATGTGGTTTGAGATGGTATGAGATGTGGTATGAGATATAGTTGGAGATGTGGTATGCTCTTGGTTTGCTCTTCTCAGGGTGTTAAACTTTTATAGAAATCAGGACACCAGGCTTCTGTTTAACTCCCACACTCCACAGTCTCAAGTGTCTCTGTTATTAAGCACCAAATCAAGATCTTTTTTTTTTTTTTTGAGTATGAAAAACATGAATTTGGAGCATAAGGTTAGAGCTACTAATCTTACTGAATAGAAGAGAGAGAGAAAAGATGTAGAGTTCTGTGTAAATAAATATATAAATATAGATCAAGGCAGGTAACAAAGGGAACTGATTAGATGTAAAGATATGAAATGATGAAGGTTTAACGATATGTCATAAATAGAAAATTAGCAGAGATGAAAACGGGTGGGTTGGGCATAGCGAGATGTGATTTAATCAGGTTTAATGATGGTTAGAGCTCAGGAAGAACATGCTCCAGGGTCATTTTGCAATCTGTGAGCTTTCAAAATGTAACTAGTTGCATTTGTGTTGCGGATTCCTGTAGCTGAACATTGCATGCCATGTTGAAGGATAAGCTTTCCGAGTATTATGGCTAGTTCACAGACAAATTCTTCCCACTTTTTTTTTTTTTTTTTCATTTGGGTCTCGCAGCTCTGCAGTCATGTGGAAACTCCTAAGAGGATACGAGACTCTTGGAGAACAGCACGGAATCAATGTTTCTTCAAATATTCACATCTCAACCTCTTGTATGAACTTGCATTCTGTCAGTAACAGTCTTCAGAAGTAGGGCAGCTCCCTTGTGCATGACCAGCCTCGGAACAAAAGAAGAAAAAGAAGAAGGAAAAACAAAAAAAACAAACAGTATTTGTCCCGATACTTGTTTACCGCTTTTTTGGTAATGCTGTTTTCTTTGGTGCATGCTAATGCTAGGAACAAATGCCTACAAAATATTTGGAAGCACAACAGCATGTCGCTCATGTTTCAGAGTTGAGCTTGCATACTAATCAAGGTGTCTTTTACACAGTAATGGAGTTATGCAAGATGGAAAACATCCCAGAGATTTTCGTGACATTACCTTGGGTGTGTGCAGCGGGGGAGGGGGGTCTCAGAATTAGTGTTATGCTAATTGGTTTTGAGATTCTAAGATCTCGAAAAAGCTCTCATTTAATTTGCATTGGTTGCATCTGAGCTTATAAAAGTGTTCTACCTGTCAGGGTTCAGGATTAAATGTAGTATCTTTACAAAAGCCATGTTTCATCGTCCATGTTTATGGAATAGGTTCCTAGAGATCCACCACTAAGATCTGGACATCAGCACTGACCTCCAAAAAAGGAATGCAGTTTTAGGATGCCACTCTTCTAAAACTGTTAGCACAATGTTGAAAGCACACAATTGTATAAAATGTCTTTGGAAGCCCTAGCATGAATCCATGAAGCTTTCCATAGGTTGGAGTGAAAGACCTCCTGCTATAGAGCTCCAACTACTGGGATGAAGTTTTCACATTGACTCGACCCCAGGCCTCCTTACCTCAACCTACATCAAAATCTAGTGGAACATCTTCCCAGAAGATTGGCGGTTCTTATAGGAGAAAATTGAGACTAAATTTTACAGCTATTTAGCAGATGCCCTTATCCTGAGCTTTCACTTATCCCTGTCATACACCTGAGCATCTGTGGGGATAGGGGCCTTGCTCAGGGTCCCAGAAAGAGCCGCTTGGTGCTGGGATTTTAACTTACAATCTTAAGATCTGAAGTCAAATGCTTTAACCACTAAGCTAGCACCCTCCAGTGTGGAATGGGATGTTCAAACAGGAGGTGTTCACCAAGATTTCGAGTAAAAGCTGAATTTTAGTTGCACCAGTGGTAAAAATAATGTGAATATGCAATATCGAAAGCATTGTGGGTAAAAACAGCTTTATATACTTGGATTATAAGTTTTCTATGATGAGAGCTTCAATTCCCAACCCTTTGTTTGTTCTTGTCAAATTAACTTCATGAAAGATCAAGAAATGTTTGTAGCTGCTCTAATAAAAGTGAGAGGATCTGCTTGTTTTTTGGTTTGTTTAATAAAATGACATCTAACCGTAATTAAAGAACAAGACATGGTGTAGTTGGACTGCTTCGCACCACTTCACCGGTTTGCTGTACGACTGTGATATAGATCATAATAACAAATATATACTTTTTTTATGATAAATTCTTTGTTATAAATGACCCAGGGTGGGAACTCCTGCAAGCCCCTCTTTGACCCCTGCACCACGTAGATAAAAAAACAAAAGACTAACAGCAACTATCGGTTGCATGATTGGTGTGATATGAATGTCACCTCTCTCTTTATTCTTTCACACCGTGGTCTCTCAAGCATCTGACACCTACACCGAGTACACACTGACAGGCTGAAAGGACAGAAAAATACAATCCACTCCTCCAGATTCACACTTTCTTCTGTTCCAGCAAACAGCATATCAGAGAGAGTGTGAGACAGACAGAGGGAGAGAGTAGACAAAAGACAGAACAAAAACAGGGCCAGACATCTTTAAAAATGAAGAGATCATGAAAATAAGGGTGCAGTGGAATCATGAGGCCTGGAATTGGAATGCAAAGTAAATCTTTAGCAAAGGGCTGTGTATTAATCACCATCACTGCACCTCAACATCATTTATCTGTAATAAATGGACATTCGGTAGAAGCCAGATGAGGATGAGGTTCCCTCTTGAGTCTGGTTCCTCTCAAGGTTTCTTCCTTCTGCATCTCAGGGAGTTTTTCCTTCACCACAGTCTCCACCGACTTGTTCATCAGGGACAAACTTACACTTATAAAGAACATCTTCATTTTTATCTCCACATTATCTGTGTAAAGCTGCTCTGAGACAGTGTTCATTGTTAAAAGCGAAATACAAATAATCATGAATTAAATTGAATTGAATCGAATCAAAACCGGGATGCAGGGGGATAATTTCTTTTAAAAGATGGTCAAGGTGGCAAGTGGACTAAAGGGTAAAAAGTGTAGATATTTATATGAGAGTTTGATTCTGATCCATGGAGGGTGGAGTTTGGAAATTTCCTCTAGGCACAAGTGAAGAACGTTTGCAGGAAAGCATTAAATGGCTCAAGCGTTCTATGCGATGGTCTGTTCAAACCTTCTATAAGAGTGGGAACGATTAATCAAGAAAGTCTAAATTGAGTGGGAGATCTTAGAGCAGGTATGGGCAGGGTTGGCCAAGAGTCTGGCAGTATTGGTTGGGGGACTAGAGTGAGGGGGAGCAATATGGATTTGTTGGAGTAGGAGGAATTAGTCAAGTACCTTTGGGAGAAGAGAGGATTGATAAGAATTTCTTGTAGATATAGGTAGTATAGTCTAAGGAAGCAGGAATTGGTAGCATTGGTCAAAAATGCCTGCAGAAGCAATCAATATCGGTCAGAAATGTCTGTAGGATTAGATGAAGGGATTACCAACAGTGTTTGTAGAAATACAAGGGATTGGTCTCAAGTGTCAATCAGAATGATGGGGATTGGACAAATTTTCTGCAAGGTGAGTGTCTACAGTGGGCATAAATAGGTGGGATTGTTCTAACATTCCATGGAAGTGAGGAGACTTGATTAAGATTGTTTGGGAAAGTGAAAATGATTAATCAAGAAAGTCTAAATTGTGCGGAAGACATTGGGGTTATTCAAAGACTCAGCATCTGGCAAGAGTCTGGCAGGATTGGTTGAGGGTTGGAGTGAGGGGAGCAATAAGGATTTGTTGGAGTAGAAGGAATTGGTCAAGTACCTTTGGGAGAAAAGGGGATTGATCTGAATTCTTGAAGAAATAGGTAGAATTGGCAGCATTGGTCAAAAATGCCTGCAGAACCAAGCAGGATTGGTCAGGAATGTCTGTAGGATTAGGAGAGAGATTATTAACTGTGTTTGTAGGAATGGGAGGCATTGGTCTCAAGTGTCACTCAAAGGAGATTGGTCAAATTTTCAGCAGGATTGATCAAGATTGTCCAGGGAAGTGGGCAGGTAATGAAGTAAATAAGGATTGCTTGGCCCTAATAAAAGTAGGGATTGAAGCACTGATTTTGCTGGATTATCAAACGTCCCTCAAAATATTTTCAATGCTTCAGTTTTTTCCTGATTGATGGCTCCTTTAAACTCAGAGGATGATTTGATTATAAAACAATTGAAAATGTGCATATATTACCATATTTCTTTAACAGAGTTTGACACTGCCTTCCACCGGGACACGAGCAGCTCATATCAGGGCTTTTATTGTGCAGATATTAAGAAAATAAACAATTGGGAAATATACTGCCAGATGCATCTACCTAACTGATACTGAATTTTAAATATCGGACAGATGTTCAAACAAGGGTATTGTAATACCATCCCAAGGAATGAGCTTCTACCCGACAGCAGAGGTTGAGAGTCTAGTCATTTGACCATACACTTTAGCAAATTCAGTTTTTTCTACAAACATACACACAGAAGCAAAGCTGTGTATGGACTGTAAGTCTCTTTGTTAGTTTAAAGTGTAGGAAACTGTGTTTTTCGAGTATTCCCAAGATGATCCCTGGATCCCCTGAGACCCTGAGTAGAATAAATTACAGACTGCAAACTATGCAAAATGAAAGATTTAAAAACAAACCTATATGAGTGAGTGAACAAAAGAAAAAGAAAAAAAGAAAGCATATAAAAAGTAGTGTATATAAATAAATTATCAGTTTGTAAATGCAATGAAAGAGTTCTAGAGCATTTCTCACAGCTGTTTACACATGTGGGTAGCAACAACAACCACACCAGCTGCCTCATCTCTGGCTGATATATTTGGCTTGAGGAACACGAGCTCTACTGCTCCTGCTTTAATCATTCCAAGAGGAGCTGGCATGTACCTGTGCTGAGTGGGAATGTGGAGATGAATAGTGGAGATCAATCCCTGACACAAGCCCAAAGGCAGCCTAGATTCTAAGCACAGAACTCGGTAGTGCATAGGGGACACCTGACTCTGCATTTTTCAACAAAAGGCACGCATTTTTCACACCGTGACATGGTTCTTGTTGGTTGTTAGGAGAGTTGTGGAAGGAAGTAGGCCAGCAAGTGGAGCCCCCCTGCCAAGCAAATGGCTAATCCTGAGAGGGAGCACGAGTGTGTGAATGACTAGGTACACGGGTACGCATCATTACAGGTGATAACAGATGGCCATTTGTCAAAGGTCATGGTGCGGAGTCTGCTTCAGAATCCCCTGAGATCTTTACAGCTCAGCTCACCAAGACTTTAGATATGGGCAATTCTGATCCTTGCATTGCTAAGCGAATACATTTCATAATCTTATCATGACTCAACAATCATAATTAAGAGTAGAATATCAACACTGGCAAGAGCTGAAAGGGTTTGTTCAAATACATTACTGAAGGCTGAGAGTAAGAAAAAATTATTCACTGGTGCAGAACAGTGAAATTCTTTCTTCGCATATCCAAGCCATGTTAGGAAGCTGGGTTCAACCATGATACAGTACTCCTAAAGCACAAAGCTTCAAGGGCCTTGGTTAAAGGGCCCAAGACTGGCAGCTCTGCAATTCTAGGGCTTGAACCCCCTCAACGTTCCGATCAGAAACCCAGAACCTTGAACACTGAGCTCCCACTTCCCCAAGCTAAAATAGTTCCTTGTTAGAGATCCTTGTAAAACTTAAGCCTTCACTACAACGTCAGCAAGATTTTACCTCAGCAAGAAAAGACACAGCTTTCAGTGTTGTGGAGAAAAAAAAAAAATAAAAAGTGACTGAGAAAAAGAAAGAGTGCTAATGGATAGCTAGTTTGCAACTCTAATTACAGCATCGGTTTAATTCATGCTAATAAGATGCGAGAGGCGGTTGAACAACCCCCCCACAAAAGGCTGAGGACAGAGAAATCAATACAAGGTTATGTTGGTCATGTTCATGGTCAATAGCACTGGCAGAAAAGCATGCGTGAACATTGATGTGCATAAAAACAAACGGAAAATCTCGTCTTAATTACAAGCTGCCAGCTCGCACACAGTACAGCTGTGAAAGAATTAGCGCACATTCGTAGTATTTCGATACAAAGCTAAGGCAAGATTTAAACGGATAGTTTGGCAAAAAAAATAATCATCAGGCAAACAAGACGAACAGGAGTCATTAGCTGTGTATCATTCAGACCTGGCAGTGTTGTGCTTAACATGAGCAACAAACAACAAAAACTCTTAACATTACTGAAGCTTTCTAACAGTTTTACTGTTGCATTCGTTCCAATAGTCTTTTACGCATGCTATAATTAGTTCTATCATTAGGGGGGCGCATAAAAATCAGAGGCGCCCACGTGCTTAAACGGGAGAGGAGAAGGAGTATCAGTCAGGAAGTAGTGTGTGAACCGCAGGGGAAAACTTCTCGTTTGCTATCCTTTGATGGTCCCTGTTTTAAGGAACAATTGTTCTTATACATAGACGTTCTATATAAATGTGTGCCTTCAACAGTTTGAGGAAGAACCACATCTGTCTACATAGACATCTAGATAGAGAAACAAGCCTCTTTTCAGACCAGCAAAACTCAGAACACCCTACCCTCACAAGGTTCTTCACAAGGTTCCTCACAAGGTTCCTGGCATCATAATGTTTCACTCTATCGATCAACAAAACAAACAAAAAAAAAACTATTTAATTCATGAGAAAAAAACACTTTAATTGTTTAATTGATGAGACAAAAACAGTTTTATTAATGTAAAGTCACCATACCAAATAAGAAAACATAAAAATAATGGTGGCATGTTTCTACTGACGGTGGTGTGATGCTAATACAGCGCTCAGCCTACACCTCATCCTTCTGCGATGCTTCTCAACCTGCACTGTCAATCAATAGCAGCGTTAATCTAAAGTCGCCTCCAAAACAAGTATAAAAGCTAAGAACATGAGCGACTGCAGTGGAGCTAACAAGCCCCTACATGCTGAGACACACCGGTAACAGACCCATAGGCTGGCACGAGTCACTTTATAATCATGTCAGAATTGTTCAAATCCTAACGTGGATGAGACGAAAGAACTCTTCTCTGCCAGCAATCAAGCAATCTTTTTTTTATTATTGAACTTTTCCAGCTTTAATGCAAACAATGTCTCTGCCAGCATGGCCTTCATCTTTTTTTCTTTTTTCTCTCCTTCAATGAGATCAGCTAAAGTGGGTACGTCTGAGCGAACGTCTTGTAAGCCTCCAACCAAGACATCTTTACAGCCTGACAAGCTCATCTCATCTCAAGGGCTGTCGATCTTCCAGGCATTCTACTGGAGCTGCTAGCATGAAGCCGGACCAAATTTATTTTTCTGATTTCATCTTGGTAGGAAAGAATTGCATGGACGTCAACAGGATCATCAACAGGATTTCAAAAATCTGAGCATCAAGCAGGAGAAAAAAACAAAAACAGATCTGATACAGAACATGGCGATTTCTAGTCTATTTTATGAAGAAAGAAAAAAAATCCTGCTGTTACAGGAAGATACTGATTTATAGTAATACTTGTGTTTGCGTTCCAAGCTTGCGTTCGGTTCTCAGAATTACTGAGACATGGTTTATTTTTTCTAATTTCCTGGCTTTTGATCTCATTCTGGGTTTCTCGTTTGGCCCGTTTATGTTGTTTGCCGACCCTCAATTTCTATTCTGCCTTTTATTGTTTGCCTTCAAGGCTTTTGCCCTGCATAGTCACATGGCCATCATTATGGTTCTTTCTCTAAAAAATGATGTGACTGATGTGGCAGTGTGTGGAGCGTTGGATGCGGTGATTCAGAATGGGCTATGATTCAAACACTAATAAAAATAATAATAATAATAATAATTAGGAAGCCAAAGTGAGCAGATTCTGCAGGAGACTTAATCCATCAGCACAGGCACCGGAGCTGTATGAATTCAGACATGCTTCTTCTCCACTCATTAGGTTCGTTTATTTAGGTCTCGACAGACCATAAATGTCCCCAGGCCCTACGGCTGACAAATGACCGGCACCTGAAATAATTGCAAGTGGCATTACAGAAAGGGAAACCGAGATCGTAATGAGACTTCGCTGCTTTTCCTTAACCGAGATTTGTCTTTTTTGAAAGAACACACAATCACCTTTAGCACAGATTAATCACTGCGGCCTGATTGCTTTTAGCCTGTGTCAGCCAATCTCTCTGGGAGTTGTGCTGCGCTGCGCTGTGCTGTGGCCAGGGCACGGTGAGCTCAGCACTAAAAGGGTAACACAGAAGACAGATGTGCAAAGAAATTGAAGAGAGGATGGGAGAACGAGTTCAAAAGCCAACGTGATAGACCGAGGTAAGAAATGAGTGAATCAAGGGAAGGGGTAGTGCAAGTGGATAAGATTTTGGACTTCTGATTGGAAAGTCATGGGTTCTAATCTCAGCACCACAAAAGCTGCCACTGCTGTGCCCTTGAGCAGATTGTAATTGTAATTGTCTGGATGAGGATGTCTGACAAATGCCATACATGTAAATGTAATAGATCAAAGACTGAACAAACACCTCAGCATCATGATCCATCTATTAAAATGCTTTAATGTTTAAATAATAACAATGTTGCTAAACCGAAAAAGAAAGTCACCACTATTATATAAAATATATATATATATATATATATATATATATACACACACAGCATGCATCGTCTATTCCGAAGGGCATACCTCAGTAATCATATATTGGCTTGTGTAATTAGTTCATGACACTGCCTGAAATACATCAATTACATAAAAGATTCATTGCTCCATTTTACAGCTGAAACTGTTATTTGTCAGAACATAGTTTGATGGAGAGTTTCAGGAAAAGTAATTTTTTATTTGAAAAATACAACTGAGTACAAGAGCTTTAAGGGGTCAGGGCACGGGGTCAACCACAATGCAGTGCTCAAGGGGCGAACATCTGAAGTTCTTCGGAACTGGGCTTTGAACTCATGACCTCCTGATCGGTCATCCAGAGCATTGCGCTGGCAAATGATTGATGTGATGATTTACTCTGTAGATTACACAAGGGTAAAACTGAAGGTCATTGGGTTTTTGTGTTTGCATCATTAGTATCCTTGTAGCTTCAGGATTGAATCCAAACCCCCCAACAAGGATTGATTGATCGGTGGATGTAGTTTTAAACAAAAGGGATACAAAGAATATATGATATAAATGATTAATCAACATGCTTTGCAGGGGTTTGCTCTGATAGCACCGTTAGCAATTAGAATGGCCCTACGAAGTGTTCATATTTGGTATTACATAATAATTGGTACCTTGATTTCTCACAATTTGAAGACCTCACAAACCAATACAGGCTAAAGAACGTTTATCACATCAACGTGCATGTGTGGAAATGAAGCTACATGGGTGATAGAAAACTTTATATCAGCTCACTCAAGATCAACCTACTGTACATACCATAGCTTCAGGATCTATATAGAGTCTCCATGTTCAAATGAAGGGAAAATGTCATGCTAACGCTTCCAAAGACATCTGATACAACTGTACGTCACCAATTTGTGTTTGGAAAAGAACTACGTATATACAGAACATTTGGGTATTCGGGGTTCGGTACCTCTGTTTTTAACTCACAGTTTTGTTGAATTTTGGTACAGTTTAGGGGAAGAAATGCGAAATATTAAATTCCTTGTTTTTTATTAACACATTTTATTATTAATAACATTTGTGAACATCAACAATTTACATAAAAAATTATTTTAAATAAAATGCCTGTTTGGTTAAATAATATATAAAATAATATGATATTGAATCTACATCTTCTTCTTTCGGCTTCTCCTGTTAGGAGTCTCCACAGTGGATCATCCGTCTCCATACTCCTCTGTCCTCTACATCTGCCTCTTTCACACCAACTACCTGCATGTCTTCCCTCACCACATCCATAAACCTCCTCCTTGGTCTTCCTCTTTTCCTCCTTCCTGGTGTCTCCATCCTCAGTGTTCTCCTACTGATATACCCCATGTCCCTCCTCTGCACATGTCCAAACCATCTCAATCTCACCTCCCTCACCTTGTCTCCAAAACGTCCTACATGCGCTGTCCCTCTAATAATCTCATTTCTAATCCTGTCCATCATCGTCACTCCCAACCAACATCTCAACATCTTCAGCTCTGCTACCTCCAGCTCCACCTCCTGTCTTTTACTCAATGCCACTGTCTCTAATCCATACAACATCTCAGGTCTCACCACAGTCCTATAAACTTTCCCTTTCACTCTCACAGATACTCTTCTATCACAAATCACTCCTGCTATCACTCTTCTCCACCCACTCCACCCTGCCTGCACTCTTTTCTTCACTTCTCTAACACACTCTCCATTACTCTGCACTGTTGACCCCAGGTACCTGAATTCCTCCACCTTCTTCACCTCTTCTCTCTGCAACTGCACCACTCCACTGCCCTCCCTCTCATTCACACACATGTACTCTGTCTTACTCCTACTGACTTTCATTCCCCTTCTCTCCAGCGGATATCTCCACCTCTCCAGGATCTTCTCCACCTGCTCAGTACTCTCACCACAAATCACAATATTATCCACAAACATCATAGTCCAGGGAGACTCCTGTCTGACCTCGTCCTTCAAATAAAGGAAACTAAAACAGAATTCCTCAAATGTTTTTATGATATCAAATAAATAATAAATTAAATATTAATTTAAATTACACAAATGTAATTGATTGAATAAAATTAAAATGAGAAAAAAAAAAAGAAAGGTTTTTTACATTTGTAAGACCTGATTTGGGTAATACAGGTGTGTGTGTGTGTGTGTGTGTGTGTGTGTGTGTGTGTGTGTGTGTACGCAGAACGGCGTGATAAGCCATAGTGACTCTGCACTAAGTCTACTTTATTTTTATACCCCTGGCAGTGTTGGGTATGTTTTCAAGTTTAATAATATATATTTTTAAAATGCACTAAAAATGCGAGGCGGAGAATAAAGAAACTTGTGGCGGACCCCTAATACGTTCCTGTGGGAACTGAGAGTTTAAGAATGCTCTACGTGTAAAAAACGATACGTGTTCAGAACTAAAAGCCCCGTACAGAAAGATTTCTCTAAACCCCTACTGTATATATACGGTGTATATTGAGACCTGAGGCATGAGGGATTAGAGAATGTTTATGTGTTTTCTATTTTCCAGACTGAAGTTATGGATCTGATGTACGAAGCCTGAGCTGTAGGTGGTATTTGACTCACAGAGTTCTTTTGAAACACTGCGTTCAGGAGAAGTACTTGTCAAGGTTTGTGCACAGGCATAATCCGTCCATGTCCAGACGCTACTCACAGTGGGGTCCTTCTCCCCAATGATACCACCTCAGCAGGGTGGGAGTAGTCCGCCCACTCTCCCAGCCGGTGCCATGTGAGTGCACAAACACACAATCTCTGTCCGATATCAATCACCTCAGCGGGGGGCACTTTAATGTCATCCCAGCACTGATGATGTGTTCCATCCAATCTTTATTAACACCAGAAGTAGGAAGGTAGAGGGTTGAAAGAATAAAAAAAGGCAGAATGTCAGCAAATAGGAGCATGCATGCCATTATTCACAACACAGACCAGGAGAAGTAATAAACACAAAGAGGAGGACAGGGAGTGGGTGTGAAGCTCTGATAATGTGCTGCTGGAAAAGATTCCTAATTAAATAAAACAAAGGGCCTTGCCATCTCAGGCTCTGCGTAAGAAGGATGAGTGGTCATTCTCCACCCGAGGAGAAAGCAAAAATAACCTCATAGAGGTACAGACAAAAAAAAAAAAAAAAAAAAAAAAAAAAAGAGCTACAGGCCAGCAGTAAAGTCTGAGTCTGGATTCTGGAGAACTGGCCATGGGCATGCATTCCTGGCGATAAAACAGCCGAGCTTGTTTACAAGAATACTGTCACTAACTTGCTGTGTCTAAAGGGCTAAAGACCAGACTTGGTATAAAGAGACAGCATTGGGTATCCATGATGGTGGAGTGTTAATATTTAATTCCGTTCTTTTCTCAGCTAGCATGCATGCTAAACACCAAAGCCTGCAGGCACATGTTTCTTTCGTGTTATTTATTCATTTTTTTTCACTTTCAGTACTTTTAAAATTGAGCTGAATAAATTTCTACTACTAGACCAGAAATTATAACCTGCACTTTAAAATACGGTACTCTTGCCCCCAAAAACTTAAACTAATAAAAATTATAATTTTCAATGACAAAAGCATTATTAGTTAAGATGTTGGACATGTAACCAGAAGCTATTGAGTCAAATCCCACTACCACCTTTGCCTCCAAATAAATCCCAAATCCCGAAACTAACTGTTGGAAAAAACTGTAGTGGACAAGGCTGGTGGAGAGGACGGAGGAAGGATAAGGACAACAGACGCTTGTTTTTTTATTCTCGACAGGTCTTCAGGGCTCATTATGATTGGCAGAGCCTAACAGTGGCAAACAACTGCTTGAAAAAATACTATTTAGTGACTTTCAGCACGTAATAGGAAATGATACTGGTTATATATTGTCTGGGGGTAACACAGTCTTTATATATATATATTTGAGGGGGTATATTTAGTGCTGAACAATCTGTCTAGTGGTTGTAGTTTCAGACCATTATTTTTTGTCTGCTTCATTTCATCTTCCTTCTCAATGCAGTGTGGTATACCCCTGGCAATAATGTGCATTATAGACTCCATTTGAGTTAGCAGTGTCCACTGGGCCACCGCTATTCTGCATAATATCCTATTTTAGAGAGCAAATTGACCAGCTATTAGAAAATCTGTGGTCTGATGTTTAGGCTGATGAGTAAGGAGATGAGTAAATTGTAGCTCAGTGATTTAGATGTTGGACGACTGATTTTAAGGTCATTTATCTTGCATTCAACTTACAGCATTCTCAGGGGGAAAAAGCAGGTAAAGCCATCAGTAGCCCAAAGATCTTACTATTAAATAACTGCAGACTTCAAGCTCGAAACGGTACCTAAATTACATCTTAGAACAAAAGCTACTAAAGGTCACAATACATATGCTTAAACAGAAACTTTGCTATTATCAAACTGATATAAATGTCAGACAAGCAAAGAGTCAGAGCAGAAAAGTTCAGAGTGGGAGTTTGCTAGTGAACATGCACCATAACCGACCAGCAAAACTGTACAATACAAACCTTCAAAAAAGACCCCCTTTTTTTACATTTTCATATCCAAAATGCAGATGTTCAACTAAAGAATACTGTATACCCCTGGCGCAGGCGTTTCCTAATATAACCTAGCGGCCACATCTCAAATGCCCCGATTACCCGCAAGGAAGAAGATAGCTAGAGATCTAGGTGTAATAAACGGCTATTTGTTGTGGCAGATGTGCAGTGCGCGCTCTCATTTTATATTTATAAGCCATGGCCATTAAGAGGGTGAATAATAGTCCTCATCCACACTTTTCCCTGGCACTTCAGAGCAGATGAGGACTGCAAACAAACCATTTTTCACTGGCTTGAGAAAGTGCTGTTTTAAAACAACATTAACCCCGTGTCACAGGTAGCAAAGACTAATGTGTGACGCTCGGCTTTCAAGCAAATAGTAAAATCTAGCGAATCGTGGCTTTCCTTAAGTATACCTGTAACAATCCAAATTCCAGTAAGTGCTCAAAATGCTAAATAAGCCTTTTTGATTAACGCACGTCTTCATGGGGAAGTAACCTGTGTACCATTTTGACGCATGAAGGCATGAAGTTTCACCCAAAGGACATAAGCGAAATGTGCGCACCTCTACTGGTACATAATTGTTCCTATTACTGATACCTGATATAGGAAATCTCTACTATATTTGTTTTAGGGTCCTCTGGAGATGAATGGAGTGTCAGAGGAGGTGAGCATTCTTAATTCAGTTTCATAGCCTGGCTTCCTGCTGACTCAGAGAGAACAGAGAGAATTTACAGCAGTGGACAAGGCTGGCTGAGAGGATGGTGTGTGTGGCAGGAGTAGGATGAGGACAGCAGAAGCTGAGGTTTAATCCGTGACAGGTCTTCAGGGCTCGGTATGATTGGGAATGCATGACCGTGGCACCCTTCTGATTGAAAAAGTAATACTTATCTATATTTTGGCACTGTCTGTTGGCCTTCCACTTCATCTAGAAAGGTAGTAGATTGGCATACCCCTGGCTATTGTTTGCATTATAAACTCCATTCAAGTTAGCAGTGTCCACCGGGCCACACACTATTCTGCATAATCATCCTATTTAAGGCTGCAAATTGAATAGAGATTGGAAGATCTGTGGTCGGCTGCTGAGGCTGATGGGTAAGACGCCTACTGAGGCACACCACTAACCATTTCAACCCCCCCAATACTCCAAAACGCACAATCCATTACCCACCCACTGTAAATCCATCTGCAGACAATAAATTACACATACAGGACAGAGACCGGCGTCACAGTGTATCGGGGCAAAAGGCTTCCTGAGCATATACACCGCATGCAAACACTCAGGCAAAAGTGACTTTAATTAGCAAGCTCCTCGCTGCACTAAGCGCCTTTAGAATGCATGATTAGGGCTTAATGTTTATTAATGTGTTGATTCTCTGCTGCATTAGTGCCAGCGTTGAAAGTTGATTACAACCCCAGAGGAAAGGACATAACAGCATGGTATTTGACTTGGATCATAAGTAGAGACCATCTGTGTACTATTTTATCATGAGACAAATACAAATGAACAATGAACAAAATACAAAGTACAGTACATGGAATCCGGGATGGTCCTCAGGTGCCTCTGATGAAGAAAATACTCTTTTCCATTCATGAAGAACTAGGGCCCTTAAAGGAACCCAGGAACCACTAAAGAACTCGTAAAGAAGTCCACCACCAAGTAAAAATCAATAATAATATGATCGAATAGGGAATGTTTGATGGAGAATAAAAATCTCAAAATATTTTCAGTTTCAGTGTTAAAGGAACCCAGGAACCACGATCATAAAGAAGATGTTCACCAATACAAATCTCTTTTAATGTAAACAAATGGAAAATGTGTAATGGAGAAAAATTCAGGAGTGTTTTCCTGTTCATGGCGAACTAGAGCTCTTGAAGGAGCCCAAAAACTACGAAAGAACTCATAAAGAAGTTTACCCCTGAATACAAATCAATAATAATGTGATTAAATAGAAAATGTTTGTAAGAGAAGACACTCCCTCAAAATGTTTCCCTTTAAGGAACCCAGAAACCACCATCCAAAGAGTCCAAATCTATTGTAACGTGATACTAGGAGTTGTGCTACCCAAAAAAAAACCAGAGATGCATTCGAGATTTGAGTTTCGAGACTAATGGTTCAGGAAGACCTTCAACAAGCTCAACCTGCCGACGTGAAGGTAGTTGGGAGGAGTGAAAGGACCCAAATGCAGGATGCGACAGGTGTATAGTGAAAACAGTCTTTAATAATAAGTAATAATTATATAAATAAATAAAGGAATCAAGTAAGAAAACAATAAAAAATAACCGATAGGAAGAGCAATGGGGCAAAGCAAAATCCAAAAATCTGTCCTTAAACTGAGAACAGGCAGACAGAGCAAAGCAGGGAGAACCAGAACCAGAACCAAAATACAAAACAGTCCAAACCATTGCAGAGATCCAGTGCAAATAATTGAAGGTGCTTTGAAAAGAAGACTTTCAGGACACGTTCCTCTGCGAGCCTGTATTGTTGTATAAGGAGACTATTTTGAAGGTGATCGTGTGTAAACATATATAAATCGAGTCTCCACACTTTTTTGGTACCACCATGTACTGACCAAACAGATGCTCACTCTTTATAAATGACCGCTGTTCATGAACTGTCTGACTTAGAAAAATAAATCGTGTCATTCCTTGAAAACAAACTGTGAAAATGCGTCAATGGGCAAAAAAAAGCAAATTTAGCAAATCTTCATCTGCTGGATTCACAATCGCACTGAAAATCTAAGTAAAATAATGAACTCCAAGTTGCATGGACTTCATCACAACTAACACAAGTCTGTGGTGTGTAATGTAAATCTCTGTGTCTGTATGCACTCCAGACATTATACAGCCCTTCATCCCAAAAACTAGCTTCTGAAAATGGGGGCAGAAATTCACATCCAGTTTCTGTAAGTAACAGGTTTATAAAGTGGCCTTCATCACTGACACAGCTGCCTGGTTGAAGAAAATATTGATATCTATTGTTAGCGTGTTTGTTCACTATAAAACTAGCGTCCAAATTCTAATAATCTGCCAAATTCAGGTCACCAAGTGAAAATGGAGGTGAAGGTTCATGTCCTGATTTGCATTTAAAAGATGTTTCGAGTGTCCATCATCACTGTGACAGGACAGGAACGTGTAAACTGAGAGTGATCCATTGGTGAGGCAGCACAAAAACAATAGCTTGTACAGTGTGTGAAGTACCTACACAAGGACGCACAAGGTCACAGATAGCTCTAGAAGGTAATATGGTGGATTGTGAAAATCTCCTTTAGATATGACACGTGGAAGATGGGAGATATGGAACACTGCTGAAGGTGGAAGAGATGAAAGCTGATGTTCTAAAAGACAATTCTAAATCACAGGGTTTTGTGTAGATTCTCAGGGTTGGTTGGTTGTAGGAGAAACAGCTCATTTGAGGGGGGTTGAATGGATGATGCTGTTAAAACACATTACAGCACATTCTATTAAACATCAATCAAATGCTTTCACGCTGAAGCTCCACAGCAGCACGCTGTTGTACCCCGACTACATCACCAATACAAGTCTTTTACATGGTATCATTTTTAATAAAATTAATTACCAAAGTTTTCTGTTTTGTTTTACACAAATGTTTAATTTACATAGTAAATAAAGTTTGGACAAATGAATACCTTTTATATAAAAAAAACAATCAGCAGCTCTGGGTGCATCAGATAATCCATTTGTAGTGCATCCAGAATAGTGACGAGTCGTTCATGAACGATTCATTCCTTTTGAACGACTCCTTAATGTGACTCAGAAGAACGAGTCGTCTCCAAGAGCGATGTGTGGATTTTCTACTGGACGCACACGAGCAAAGTTTTTACAGGAAACAGAAACGAGTCGACTTAAAAAAAGATCATTGTAAATTTGGTGAAAGAGATTCGAAGAACCGAGTCACTCAAATGATCCGATCTTCTCATCACTAATTCAGAACAGTGACTCATATCTGGAATTTCTGAATTGCTGCTATTTTTTTGTGTATTTTTCCAAATAAAACCAAATTCAATTTGAAATGGAATTTCCAGCTCCCCCGATGTCTCAGTTTGAAGCAGACTGGCTTCAAAAACCCACTTTCACTTTATGTCACTTTTTGTTTCGCCTCCTTTATTTTCACTCGGTGCCCTAATTCTCTTCCTCGGTTGCCTGAGGGGAGTCATTTTCAGTTTCCGGCTGGAGATGAGTAATTTAACCAGGGCCTAACCCAGGTCTGAGACATACGCTGGCTATGGAACATGGGTGACATTTCATTTTTTTCCCTCTCAACATCATAAAAGTCACATCAGGCTGAAGGCAAAGTGGGCCAATGTTGTCAATGGGCATTTATTTGTTTAGTTATTTTTATCTCTCTTTTGTGTGTGTTTGGCCCTTCAGACTGAAGCGAAGAAGATCCCGAGAAGACATCGTGACAACGTGACATGTTTCAAAGACTGAATGCCCTAAACATTTTCATTTCTTATTTTTATTTATTTATTTTTGCTACATGTACAATGCCTTTCTTCCTGCACCTGAAGCTAAAGCTTTTGACATCCAAAAGAAATGAGAGAATGTGTTGAAGTGTTTCATGCCTGTGAACCTCCATTTGCTTTAGTAATGTATGCTTGTTTGTACAACAAATGAGGCTCATGTCAAAAATAGAAATATATGAAATAAATCAAGACGTGAGCTGTATATTCAGATTTCCTGATTCACATTCCTGAAGCGTTTCAATCCCCATGAGAGAAGCAGATAAAGGCTGATTTACCTGGCTGCAGGTATGAATAATCACGTACACGTACAAACTCTTCTGGGCATCGGGGTCATAATAACTTTGCTTTCCTGCTCATGTACGAAGAAACATTACACACGGCTGCTTCGTTCTTCTGCCTGTGTTGAAACTATTACCAACAAGAAACAAGACGTGCAGCAAGAAACCCTGTCTGCACATTCATTATTCACATATTCATTAGTTTCCATGTTGCCACAAAAGCCACGCTTTAATTTCTCGCCGATTCCTCCTCGATCTGGGTGGAAGGTGCAATGCATTTTTAACAAGGCGCCATGTTCTCACACAAACGCTGGATGCAACCACTGGATCTTCTGCAGGAGATTCACTTCAGGTCATAAAACTCGGCTATTAAAAGGGTGCGCTCGCTGCAGAGGAGAATAAATTCCACACAAAAAAAGATCTTTCACACCCTGAAGAATCGGAATCCTGAAAAGTCAGAAGACGACAAAAAGAAACTCTTCTTTCATGTGTCATATTGTATATTTGATACCCATCACATTTACTCCAGTACATCTGCGCTATCACATCCAGCCAAGTACATCTGCTCCATCATACCTACTTCATCACATCTACATCGCATCTGCCCCATCACAACTACTCCAGTACATCTGCTCTGTGACATCTACAAAATTACTGCCTCATCACATCTATTTTTCACAACTTCTACATCAAATATGCTCCATCACATCAACAACAAATCCACCACATCACATCTGCTCCATCACATCAACAACAAATCCACCACATCACATCTGCTCCATCACATCAACAACAAATCCACCACATCACATCTGCTCAATCACATCAACAACAAATCCACCACATCACACCTGCTCCATCACATCAACAACAAATCCACCACATCACATCTGCTCCATCACATCAACAACAAATCCACCACATCACATCTGCTCCATCACATCAACAACAAATCCACCACATCACATCTGCTCCATCACATCAACAACAAATCCACCAGATCACATCTGCTCCATCACATCAACAACAAATCCACCAGATCACATCTGCTCAATCACATCAACAACAAATCCACCACATCACATCTGCTCCATCACATAGACAACAAATCCACCACATCACATCTGCTCCATCACATCAACAACAAATCCACCACATCACACCTGCTCCATCACATCAACAACAAATCCACCACATCACACCTGCTCCATCACATCGACAACAAATCCACCAGATCACATCTGCTCCATCACATCAACAACAAATCCACCAGATCACATCTGCTCCATCACATCGACAACAAATCCACCACATCACATCTGCTCCATCACATCAACAACAAATCCACCACATCACACCTGCTCCATCACATCAACAACAAATCCACCAGATCACATCTGCTCCATCACATCGACAACAAATCCACCACATCACATCTGCTCCATCACATCAACAACAAATCCACCACATCACACCTGCTCCATCACATCAACAACAAATCCACCAGATCACACCTGCTCCATCACATCAACAACAAATCCACCACATCACATCTGCTCCATCACATAGACAACAAATCCACCACATCACATCTGCTCCATCACATCAACAACAAATCCACCACATCACACCTGCTCCATCACATCAACAACAAATCCACCACATCACACCTGCTTCCATCACATCGACAACAAATCCACCAGATCACATCTGCTCCATCACATCAACAACAAATCCACCAGATCACATCTGCTCCATCACATGACAACAAATCCACCACATCACATCTGCTCCATCACATCAACAACAAATCCACCACAATCACACTGCTCCATCACATCAACACAATCCACCAGATCACATCTGCTCCATCACATCACAACAAATCCACCACATCACATCTGCTCCATCACATCAACAACAATCCACCACATCACCTGCTCCTCACTAACAACAAATCCACCAATCACACCTGCTCCATCACATCAACAAACAAATCCACCACAATCACATCTGCTCCATCACATCGCAATCCACCCCCATCCACAATCCAACCAACATCACCACTGCTCGCATCATCATCACTCCTATTAATCCTCCTGCAAGCCACACAAATCCACACCGAAGAATCGATCCAATCCGACCTCCATCACATCCAACAACCAACACTCCATCCACCACATACATCTGCTCCATCAACCTACTCACACACACATCCATCTGCCCATCCACACTCCATACATCTGCTCTCATCTACAAAAACTCCACACACACACAACTCACATCAATATGCTCCATCACATCAACAACAAATCCACCACATCATCTGCTCCATCACATCAACAACAAATCCACCACATCACATCTGCTCCATCACATCAACAACAAATCCACCACATCACATCTGCTCAATCACATCAACAACAAATCCACCACATCACACCTGCTCCATCACATCAACAACAAATCCACCACATCACATCTGCTCCATCACATCAACAACAAATCCACCACATCACATCTGCTCCATCACATCAACAACAAACCACCACATCACATCTGCTCCATCACATCAACAACAAATCCACCACATCACAAAAAAAAAAAAAATCTGCTCCATCACATCAACAACAAATCCACCACATCACATCTGCTCCATCACATCAACAACAAATCCACCACATCACATCTGCTCCATCACATCAACAACAAATCCACCACATCACATCTGCTCCATCACATCAACAACAAATCCACCACATCACACTGCTCCATCACATCAACAACAAATCCACCAATCACATCTGCTCCATCACATCAACAACAATCCACCACATCACACGCTCCATCACATCAACAACAAATCCACCACATCACATCTGCTCCATCACATCAACAACAAATCCACCACATCACATCTGCTCCATCACATCAAACAAATCCACCATCACATCTCCATCAACAACAAATCCACCACATCACATCTGCTCCATCACATCAACAACAAATCCACCACATCACATCTGCTCCATCACATCAACAACAAATCCACCACATCACATCTGCTCCATCACATCAACAACAAATCCACCACATCACATCTGCTCCATCACATCAACAACAAATCCACCACATCACATCTGCTCCATCACATCAACAACAAATCCACCACATCACACTGCTCCATCACATCAACAACAAATCCACAATCACACTGCTCCATAAAAAAAAACAAACATCTGCTCCATCAATCACAACAAATCCACCACATCACACCTGCTCCATCACATCAACAACAAATCCACCACATCACATCTGCTCCATCACATCAACAACAAATCCACCACATCACATCTGCTCCATCACATCAACAACAAATCCACCACATCACATCTGCTCCATCACATCACAACAAATCCACCACATCACACTCCCATACACACAACATCCACCACATCACACTGCTCCATCACATCACAACAAATCCACCACATCACACTGCTCCATCACATCACAACAAATCCACCACATCACATCTGCTCCATCACATCAACAACAAATCCACCACATCACATCTGCTCCATCACATCAACAACAATCCACCAATCACATCTGCTCCATCACATCAACAACAAATCCACCACATCACATCTGCTCCATCACATCAACAACAAATCCACCACATCACATCTGCTCCATCACATCGACAACAAATCCACCACATCACATCTGCTCCATCACATCAACAACAAATCCACCACATCACATCTGCTCCATCACATCGACAACAAATCCACCACATCACATCTGCTCCATCACATCAACAACAAATCCACCACATCACATCTGCTCCATCACATCAACAACAAATCCACCACATCACATCAACCTTAAATCATCTAATTCGTCCCATCCTGCCCATCATATCTACATGGTATCCACTACATCAGATCGTCTGTATCACATCACTGCTTCATCACATGGGTCTAGATGGTGAACACTGAGTTTTAGACTTGGCAGTGTGAGTGTATTGGTGGTGACTCACCACGGCCCTGGTATAGTAAAAAACTCAAACTACTGCCATAATGCAGGAGAAATCACTTGTACTCTGTTATTTGAATGAATCTGTTATTACTAAATGTCCTTCACGTCTCTTTGGAGAGTTCCGAATACAATGATTCAGATTAATAACCATGTGAATGGAATACTTTTTTAAAGGGGATTCTTCAAAGAAGTTTGAGGAAATTACATGCACCACCAAAAAGCCTTCACGTGATGTGTTGGTTTTGGCAGACTGTTCCTTTGTAAAATCACTGTGGTTAGATGCTTATTTGTGGAAATAAAACATTTTCTTATAATAAATTCTGGTATTTGAATCAAGAACACATCTGCCCATCACATCTACTACACCAATACTGCTAGAACACATCTGCCCATCACATCTACTACACCAATACTGCTAGAACACATCTGCCCATCACATCTACTACACCAATACTGCTAGAACACATCTTCCATCACATCTAACAATACTAAAATTCATCAATACTAGCTAGAACACATCTGCCATCACATCTACTACACCAATACTGCTAGAACACATCTGCCCATCACATCTACTACACCAATACTGCTAGAACACATCTGCCCATCACATCTACTACACCAATACTGCTAGAACACATCTGCCCATCACATCTACTACACCAATACTGCTAGAACACATCTGCCCATCACATCTACTACACCAATACTGCTAGAACACATCTCCCATCACATCTACTACACCAATACTGCTAGAACACATCTGCCCCATCACATCTACTACACCAATACTGCTAGAACACATCTGCCCATCACATCTACTACACCAATACTGCTAGAACACATCTGCCCATCACATCTACTACACCAATACTGCTAGAACACATCTTCCCATCACATCTACTACACCAATACTGCTAGAACACATCTGCCCCATCACATCTACTACACCAATACTGCTAGAACACATCTGCCCCGTCACATCTACTACACCAATACTGCTAGAACACATCTGCCCATCACATCTACTACACCAATACTGCTAGAACACATCTGCCCCGTCACATCTACTACACCAATACTGCTAGAACACATCTGCCCATCACATCTACTACACCAATACTGCTAGAACACATCTGCCCATCACATCTACTACACCAATACTGCTAGAACACATCTTCCCATCACATCTACTACACCAATACTGCTAGAACACATCTGCCCATCACATCTACTACACCAATACTGCTAGAACACATCTGCCCATCACATCTACTACACCAATACTGCTAGAACACATCTGCCCATCACATCTACTACACCAATACTGCTAGAACACATCTGCCCATCACATCTACTACACCAATACTGCTAGAACACATCTGCCCATCACATCTACTACACCAATACTGCTAGAACACATCTGCCCATCACATCTACTACACCAATACTGCTAGAACACATCTGCCATCACATCTACTACACCAATACTGCTAGAACACATCTGCCCATCACATCTACTACACCAATACTGCTAGAACACATCTGCCCATCACATCTACTACACCAATACTGCTAGAACACATCTGCCCATCACATCTACTACACCAATACTGCTAGAACACATCTGCCCATCACATCTACTACACCAATACTGCTAGAACACATCTGCCCATCACATCTACTACACCAATACTGCTAAACACATCTGCCCATCACATCTACTACACCAATACTGCTAGAACACATCTGCCCATCACATCTACTACACCAATACTGCTAGAACACATCTGCCCATCACATCTACTACACCAATACTGCTAGAACACATCTGCCCATCACATCTACTACACCAATACTGCTAGAACACATCTGCCCCATCACATCTACTACACCAATACTGCTAGAACACATCTGCCCATCACATCTACTACACCAATACTGCTAGAACACATCTGCCCATCACATCTCCTCATGTTCTCTTCTAACATTTGCCTGTTTCACTAAATGTGAGCCAGTGGGGGGATGTGAGTTTTCTGTCCATCCACTCAGTGTTTTTGATAATGTAATGAATAATGGCACATTTTGACAGCGAGTAAAATGTCTCTCTAAACAATTTGTGACAAGAGAAAAATGGAGATGAAGGACAGTTTGGTGTCACGTCCACGGTCACACCCCAACATACAGAACATCAACGAAGAAGAGAATAATAACCTGGGGAAGGTCATTAAAAATAAAGGAACACAACAAGCAAACGATTATTACAGAAATAATAATAATAATAATAAACACAGACATGGCACAGAGAAAGTGTCCTTCAGCTGTGGGGGTCATGGGACAGATTTGGACTCACAATACATCATATAGTGTCATATGTCCAGACATTTCACCCAGAACATATTTGTGATCCGGTAGCAACTTTTCCATGGTCTTTTCTCAAACCCAGACCCACGTCTGGTTTAGAGAATGAAAACAAGAGCATTTCTTATGTTTCAAATCACCATAGTAACAAAAAAGACTATATATATATATAAATAATCTTTATTTTCTTTGCCTCATGTGAGTTCGGTTTGACTTAAAAAATGTGAAAGAATGAATATGAGCTCAGTGACAGATCCTTCTTTGTGGAACACATAAAAAATCCACCATGCACACGAGTATAAAAACCCTATCATGATCTTTATTCTTAACCAGAATTCAATATTACATAATGCTGAGGTCACAGGACGTTGAATAACACCTCAGAAACGCTTTCCTTTTGTTGAATGAAATGGCATAAAAAAAGAGAACCTGAGAATATTCAATACAAAAACGTTATGTACGACCGAGACGTGTCCCATTATCAAATGTCAGTGAGGAGATTTTCTGTTTCTGTGATTTTCTATTTAACTCGTTTTACAGCGAACTGGGAAATCCTGGCAAGGTCGTACTTCTTCTTGTTCTTAGTTGTTATTGGCTCACAAGCCCAATCACTCAAATCCTCATCCAGATGAAAAAACCATTCGTATTCTGTTCTCACATTTGTTCAGCTATAAACAGTGAGAAACACAGTGACTCTCATTCCTTAATTAGGTGATCATTTTCCCTTCATTTCAACTAGGAGACCCAAACCTGTTCCAGGATGATGCACAAAGCCAGCACGGAGAAGATATGCTCTACAAAAAGATCTCGAGTTGCCAATTATAGGGCTCTGACCTCAACACCCTTCAATTAAACTGGAACTCACCCCAGGCCTCCTCACCCTGTTAAATCTCCATAATCACACTGTAAAATCTAGCGGAACATCCGGCCAGAAGAGTGGAGGTTCATAGAAGAGCAAATGTGGTGCTTAAGAAAGCACAGAGTTAGAGATCTCATGCTCAGGTGTCCACAAACTTTTGCCAACAGTGCGTACACAGGGCTCGTTCTGATGCTTCAAATCACACACAGTTTTAAAAGTGGTGCTATTAGATTATAATTATTTGCATTGGTGTGTGTGTGTGTGTGCGTGTGTGTGTGGGTGTGTGTGAGAGTGTGTGTGTGTGTGGGTGTGTGTGTGTGTTAATGAAGCTGTGGGAGTTCGCTTCTGGTGCTGTTTTTTTTTCCTGGTGCTGATTTCTCATTTTGCCCAATTCATTTTGTGCATCAAGACATTGATCAGAATCAGAAATGCTCCATGCTGCTCAGTAAGGAAACATCTACAATAGCTGTCTTGCTTTGTGTGGAACTGGAGCTGTGTGTTACTATGGTTACAGGTGTTTATAAAGCAGAGGATTCATTTAGAAATCTGATAAATATTAATATAA
Source organism: Silurus lanzhouensis (assembly GCA_039877035.1). Taxonomy (NCBI): domain Eukaryota; kingdom Metazoa; phylum Chordata; class Actinopteri; order Siluriformes; family Siluridae; genus Silurus; species Silurus lanzhouensis. The sequence continues at coordinate 25,390 of JBCEWE010000293.1, read as the reverse complement.
AAAAAAAAGTACCACACTATCACTTGATGACACCAGAAATGAGGGTCTGCTAAAAACTTTGGTTAAAGAAGAGAATTACTGGAGACTTTGCACAGCAACAACACTAACATAATAATACCTGCATCTCAGAGAGAGGGTCAGGGAGATGAGAAGCTCAGCTGTGAGATCTTCAGCGTCTCTAAATGAAGTGTGTATATCACTGAGCAGGATGGCCGAGAGACATCGAGCCAGAACACAGGACAGGAAAGGAGAGAGGGCACAAAGGACAGCGCTAGTCCTTAATGACAGCTCTACTTCCCTCCCGACTCTGATTGTATTCCTGGCCATGCGGAATGTGGAGATGCCTTCCTATCAGACCCTGCTGATCTCGAGAGACGTGCCACTGTCAGAGAGGGCAATACAGAAAGAAATGATCTCAGAGCAGCCGGTGAGTTTTCACACACATTCCCACACTCGGCCTGGAAATAACCGACGCGCCGGGTTGAAAAATAATGTTTTATTTACAGAGATGTTCCGAGCAGACGATCGCAGTGGCCCAGTTTTACACAATGGATCCATTCGTCAACACGAGATGGGACGCAGGATGTGGTGCACAATGGCGTTTTTGGTTTTTTTTTGCATGTGAACCTCAGATTTTTTAACACCAGATTTGGAAATGTTGGGAGACACTGTGTAAAATGTAAAGAAAAACAGAATGCAATAATTTGCGAATCTCATAAATCCAGAATCTATTCTCAATAAAACAAACAACATATCACGTGTGTACACTGAGAACATGTTCCATTTAAAGGAAAAAATAAGGTCATTTTGATGGCGGAAAATGTTTTAACAAAGTTTGGACAGGGCCGTGTTTCCCACTGTAGCATCACGTCCTCCGTCCGTAAACATCTGAGAGACCAAGTTTTAAGAGAGGAATGTTTTCCCATGTGTGTCCGATACAGGATTCTCACTGCTTAAAGAGTTCTGCGTGTCCTTTGTTGTATTTTTCACCAAATGTTTGGTGAAAGGTCTAGACTACAGGCAGGTCAGTTCACCTCTTTAGTCTTCAACTGTCCATGATCTCCAAAAGAAATGAAAATGAGTTTTACCTCAGTAGATTTTAAATGAGCTTTGGCTCAATAAAACAAATGATTTCTGGATCATGTTCACGAATGCCTTCTTCTAGGAGCTAGAGATGTAACTAGCATTTGGTAGCCTGGTCAGCTTTTATGATTGTGCTATATTTGGCCCACACTGGAGCTGTATCAGAACCTTCTCCTGAAACAGAGACCCCAGACTCTTATACAGACCTCTGACCTGCTGGACAGATTATATCTCACAACTGACTTGGGAATGTTTGGAGATTTTCCAAGAGGAGCTGGAACCTGTTGAGAAGTCTGACCTTTAGAGCCTGTTGGCACCTCGATACCCACCGGGAACAAGCTGAAGAGCATGAAGTCACTGTGAGATGATCTAAACACAACCCAAGCTAAACTGGCAGCTGTAAACCTTCATTACGTCCTACCACCATGACTTCTCCCTTCTCACAGCGCCTGTGCACAACTAAAGAAGTGAACATCAGATGCCGAAAACAACTCGGATGAAGAAGCAGGAGATCAAAGAATGTTTGCTATGCGTCTTCACCCCTCGAGGAGCTTGCGTTTCCATGGTTTACATAACGACATAACGGGGCGACCGCTCGGTGTCCGCGAGCTTGCTGTGAGATACAGTGAAGCTGGCGGCTCATGAAGTGATGATATGAGAGAATAATCAGCGACGGATCTGAAATGCAAACGAGGCTGACGGTGTTCACTGCAGATGGTGTTCTTCACACAGCAGCATGCAATAAATGCATTATTTACCTTTTTAAAAAACACACTGCATCCATAAAGAGGGGCTGATGACGCGTGAGCATGATTACTCCTTTAAAAATAAATCAGAAAAGAACAGAGTCATGAAATGGAAATGAGCAGCGAAGGTGGAAGGATGTAATGTGTCTGAAGAAAAAGATGATGATGATGATGATGATGATAAAATAGAAAAAAAGATGGAAAGAAGAAGTGTGTGTTGATTGAAATAAAGATCAATGTGAAAATAGAGAAGTAAGATCAAGAACGTGATGACTGGTGATGATGAAGAAGCAGTGATGATTTAAATTGGAAAAAAAATGGAGTGGAAACGGTAGATGGAAGGATGAGGTGTATCAATAGAAGATGAAGATGATGAAGTAGTAGAAGATGATGCTGATAAATATGAAAAGAAGATGTATGTGTCGATATAAAGATCAACATAAAAAGAAAATGATGAGTAGGATCAAGAACCTGATTGCTGATGACGATGATGATGATGTAGAAGAAGAAGCAGAAGAGAAAAAAGAAGGAGTGATCTGATGATTAAATGGGGAATAAATGGAGTAGATTGGGTAGGTGGAATTATTAGATGTGTTTGTGTAGAAGATGAAGATATTGATGACGATGGTGTTGATGAAGTAGTAGAAGAAGAGGATAATGATAAGGTTGAAAAGAAGAAGAAGAAGAAGAAGAAGAAGAAGAAGAATGTAATGATTTAATTACCATCAGTGTGAAAAGAAAAATATAAGTCAGAACCTGATCACTTGATATTGATGATGATGATGATGATGATGATGATGATGATGACAGTAAAGGTGCTGATCTCCTTCTTTATATCTCAAAGTTTACTGGAACCCATTTTACTGCTCTGATAAAATTCCTTTTTTATTAATTTGTTCATCTTCACACACATTGATGCATTTTATCAACCAAAGTTTGTGGACACCTGAGCCATAGATTGGCAGGTGCTAGTTTTTGAATCTCCCATTCCACATTTAGTCTCCATTTGCTCCTATTATAACCGCAACTCTTCTGGGAAGATGTTCTACTAGACTCAAACACATTGGTATTGAGACACCCGACTTTTCCACCAATATGTGGTTCTTCACCAAAGTTAAAGACACACAATTGTACAGGACGTCGTTGGATGTAGCATGAAATTTTCCCTTCATTCGAACTTCATGTTCCAGTATGACACAAAATACACCAAGCCAAGCTCCATGAAGATATGCTTTCCATGGGTTGGAAGATGTAGAAGATCCAATGCTATAGAGCTCCAACCCTATTGAACACCTTTGGGGTAAATTTTTCACGCTGACTGCACCCCAGGTCTTCTCACCTCACCTACATCAGTACCTGACTTTACTAACAACCTTGTAGCTGAATGAATCTTCACAACATCTCCACAAATTCTAGTGGACCATCTTTGCAGAAGAGTGGAGCTCATTACACAGAAAGAGAGAATGGGGACCAGTTTCAGGTTCAGGTGTCCACAAATTTTTATCCATTTAGAGTCGAAATCACAGTTTATTGATGGAGTTTTGGAAAATGTATTGAAAATGCATATAGATTATTTTAACACACTACCCAAGACCTGGCCTTAGATTTCTACCTAAAAACGTTAATCTGATTTGTATTTGACATGAACAAGGCCGGGTTCTTTATCACTATCCTCTACAGCGCAAACTAGAATTTATTTTAGGACAATTATGCATTTATTGTTTTTTTCCTCTTCAGCAGTTTCCTGTGCCGAACCACAGGCCAAAAATGTGTAGATGCTCATTGTTCATTAGCGCTTAACTGAAGTGGCGAGGCTTCTGAGGCAGTATTAAAATAGCCCAAATTAATGAGTACTTTGTGTTTTAAGAACGACGCTCGAATCTCAAGTGTCGACATAAAGTGGTTTGTTTTGGACCCACACGGAGCAGGAAACGAGCGTCGTCTCGAGCGAAAAATACTGTGTCTCTGGATGAACCCTGGCAGAAATTAACCAGCTTCAGCCTTTACAATATCAATACTGATATTCCACTCAGTGCTGTTCAATTACATCTACAGCATTTAGCTGAAGCCTTTAGAGACTCACATTTATCTCTTTTATAAAACTGAACCGCTTTGCTCAGGGGCCCAGAGCTGGTAGCTCAGTGTGGCTGGGATTTAAACTCATGACCTTCAGATCCAATGTCTTAACCAACACCAGTGGAGATGTTATTAAAGAAGAGATCAAATTATATTATAAATATGGCGAGTTGATGTCTTTTTCCTGTGTATGAAGTACGAAGTGGAGTCAAAACGTTCCGAGACTAATGGTGGTGCTATTCTTGAACACGTGCATTACCACATCTGCAAATTCATCATGGACAAGTTAGAACAAAGAGCAAACATGAAATTCTCAGTGAAACTGGGCAAATCTGGCACAGAGACATTTGACACGTCATACTTTTGACATACGAGGAAGAACATCGCTGGAAGACGACAAGAGATCAGAAAGACAAGCTCAACCCCCGAAAATGTCGAAATCATTCAGCAACTTGTGCATGCCCCACCCTACTCGCCAGATGTGGCTCCTGTGGACTGCACCCATTCCCAAAGATGCATCCATGCTTGACACACTTGGAGAACACGTTCCGGAAGTAGCAGGAACACTGGGAGTGCTGTATTGCCTGTGCAAGGGGACTAGAAGGTGATAGTGTGTAAACGTAGCTAAAGAAAGTTTTCTCGAAAGGAACCTTTTGACCACCTCGTATTATCTTCCAGATGAACATAATGCTGAGCTGAACATTCCGACAAAAAACTGGAATACTGGCAAAGTCTATGCTAAATCCAACCAGCGCTTATTCTTCCTACAAGCCATTCGACTTACAATACAAAATAGACTGGACTGACACACACACACACACACACACACACACACACACAAATATCTACCTTCATTCATTTCACAAATACCTTGCAGCAAAAACAGCTATTTCTTTTACATGTACAGAATTTATTATAGTATGGACCATTTCTTCGCACTAACACACATTTTTCTCCTTCTCACTGCTGCTCTGTGACTTTATTCTCTGTCTTTATTGTGGTTTCTGCACTAAATGATGTTTGCCCACGTTCACTTCACGCACTTTCTCGGTTGGTTTTGTGTTTACGTTGTACCACGTAGCGCAGGTGGTCCTGTTTACTGTGTAAAGCTGAAATGAAAATAAAAGCCTATTTGACTCCGGTGCTTCATTGCTGGTCTGCTAACAGCAGCAAACTGCGCACTTCTTCATTTCTACGCCGTGTTTTGGAATACATCACGCAGAATCATACCTGCGATCATATATTAGATAAGGAAGGAAGAGGAGTGCTATCAGGCTAAAGGGCAAATTTTATCATCATAATAATAGTAATTAAAAAACAGGTGCTTGATCGAGTCCATACCTAACGATGGTAATCATGAATAATGAAGTGTTATTAGCGAGCAAGGAGTAATTATAAGCCTGAAACAAGACTTAGCATAGCAATAATATTATTTCATAATGATATATTTCACTTATTACATACATTCGTATTATATGCAAAATACTTAGCAAGTATAACTCGTAGTAATAAGCATTAATTAAGCCATGATTGGTCAATCTAAGGAGGAGGAGCTCAGCAGATCTGACTTTTAAACTGAGAGTTAAATTGAGTTAAATTGATTATTCACTGTATAGACATTTTTGTATTAGTCCCCATTTGCTCTTTCACCTTCACTCTTCTGGGAAGATGTTCCACTAGATTCCACTGGAGGTTTCTATGAGATACATTCAGCCACAAGGGATCTTCATCATTACATTCATTCCAATAGGGTGGGAGCTTTATAGCAGGAAATCTTCTGCTCCATCCCACAGAAAGCAGATCTTCATGGAGCTGGCTTTGTGCATGCAGGAACAGGTCTGGGTCTCCTAGTTCATGCTAGCGCATCCAAACACAGTCAGGTGTCCCAATACTTTTGGGAGAAAAGGAAAAGCTGAAACCTCTCAGGTTTAATCGTGATTTGAAGTCGCTTCCAAATTAAAATGAGTGAAATGCAAGTTGTCATCTCCGTACCGATTCCCAGATAACACGTTCTGTTTATTTTTTTTCAACATGTACACAACTCGAATCGATGATGTCCCAAAGGGATCGGTATTTAACTCTACAAATGAAATCTCCACAGACCTAAACTGAATTATAGCACCTAATTTGTGACATCCATCAGAACAGGAGACGGGGTGACTTTCGGCGCAGTTATCCTCGCTACACGGCGTGCATCTCATGTCTGCTGTTTGTCGCAGTGTGAGTAGGAGGACGAGCAGCGGGAGAAGAAGCTACACAGTTTGATTAAGAGCAAAGAGAAACCCACACAAACCGCGGCCTTATCGCCACTGACCTCGTACTCATTCAAAGAAACGCAGCGACTCGGTCCGCTCATTAAAGCTCGGTTTCGTTTTGCTTTGCCCGCCGGTCTTAAAAGCCAAAGCTTCTCTTTAGCTGGGGATAGAAGTAGAAAGCGTCTTTAGGGGCGAAAGAGGAACTGCGCCATCGTTGCAAAAAAGATTCGGAGCAGAAGAAAAATGAAGGAAATCAATCGTGGCATCCAAAGGGCAGAACAAAGTCTGATTTATAAAATGTAAGTGCCTGTAATGACATATCAGCAAGAGCCAGAGGAGTCTATTACCCTCAGACTATATATCAAGCACCTTTTCATTTTCTGCTACAAGCCGAGAGTCACAAGCTGCGCCCTCTGACACCCGGCTTCATTTCAAGGTTAATAAACTTTTAGCGGACAGATGTAAGCGTTTCCGGCTTCGGCTAGCGGGTAAACCCTGATCACATGCCGGAAACAGGAAATGAGTCGGGAGTGGTGTGCAAATCACATCGAGCAGGAGGTTCTTTGTAAAACATGAACAGTGATGGAGGGTTGATGGAGTGTGTCAATTTTACAGACTCTACATGATCAAAAGTATCGTGAAACCAGACTCCTTCATCCAAATGTGCTCATTTCCCAAACTCTTTCCACTGAGTTGCACACAATCTTTACAGTTCGCCTTCACTTGAAATTGGATCCTCAAATCACAAAGTCTATAAACATGTGCTTTACATCATTTGGAGTGGAAGATCTCCTGCTATAGAGCTCTGACCTTAACCATATTGGGCAAAATGTGAACACTGACTGCACCCCAGGCCTCCTCACTTCACCCTCATCAGTATCTGACTTTACTCACACTCCTGTGACTGAAATGTGAAATGGGATGTTCAAACACCATGCACTGCTCTTATGTTAGGTGTTCACAGACTTTTATCCATATACGAGGTGGTATCAAAATGTTTCAAGACTAATGGTGTACCTGGTGAAATTGGGCAAATCTGCCACACAGATGTTTGACATGACTTTTAGCGCAGGTTTTACTTTACAGCAGGCAATTTGCTGTGGTGTACGAGGAATAAAACACTTGATGGGTGGTAACAGTAACTCTGCACCACCTTCTGCACCTCCATCAAAGTACTCACAAATCCCATAAAAGCAAAAGGTGTGAGAAAGAAATAAGGTGGAATGTGATGCCGCAGTTGCCACCTACATTAACACCTGCCTTTTTTTCCAAACACAAGACTTTTCCAAACGCAAGACTTGGGGTGTCCAAAAAAACTATATATAGCTATATCAAGAGCCAATCAGTTAGCAGCGTTGCTATTATCCCACACAACCGAGCAACCATGACGTGTACGATCACAGGAAGTGACCTTGTCGAGTCTGCTATAAACGTTCTAGAGTACGTAATGAAAAGAGTCGCAAGCACCAAGCATGCTTATACACCCAAACACTGTGCATAAAGGGACCACGACTATAACTACCTGAAATAAGAACCTATAGAAACGGCCATCAATGGCTTGAAAAAGGTTGTAAAGTACTTGATATTCAAGGAAACCTATATGGTATTAGGAAGTAATGGGAACACAAGCGCCATGTGTATCGTATGACATTCACATGGAGGACTGAAGAAATCCTCGTCACAAAGCCCATCCTGATCATCTCAACGTTTACCACAAGGTCTCCAATCACGTATAACTGCCAACAAGTGGTGGGTTTGACTGCGAGGATTTCAAATCTACAAATTGAGCAACCACTTCATCACTCAGATAAAGTTTATGAAGGTCAAATGTAGTGAGGTTTGAAGTTGTGCTTGCCCAAGACATAACTTCCTGTCTGAGTCAAGACATCCAGTATCTACACAGGACAAGACAGAGTGAGATACAACTGCTTTTGTTGTTGTGTTTATTGGCTTGGGGAAGGTGGCAGCTCAGTGGTTAAGGCTGTTGGGTTACTGATCATAAGGTTGGGGATTCAAGCCCTTGGTATCTCCAAGCTGCCAATCTTGGGAGCCCCTGAGCAGGGCCCTTAACCCTCGATGCTCCAGGGGCACTGCATCATGGCTGACACTGTGCTATGACCCCAGTTTCCTAACACCACTAGGATATGAAGAAAGAATTACACTGTGCTGTGAAGTACATGTGACATGGAAAAAACACCTTTCTTCAGTTTGATGAGTAAGTGCTAATAAACTGTTTACTTCATCATGTGATCATCTATCTGTTCATTTACATCCCACATTCATCTTTAGTAACTGCTTTATTGTGTTTTTTTATCCTGAAGGATCTTCAGTCTATCTGTGAAACACAAGCACTATATGGTGATATATCCTGCATGCAGACACCATGGACACATACATTCACAGGGGCAATTCTGCCTTCTAGCATGTGGAGAGAACATCTAATTCCAGTAATAGACCAAGCTCAGGATCAAACCATGGTGTCGGACAGCATCAATCTTCAACAGTTCCACCTGTATTGACTTGCACCTTGCTTTACTGCTAATGGTGGTGAGGTTTAGACCATGAGTTGATTGGTGCACCAGTCTTTGATTCTGGAAATTGTGGTTCTGGAAGACCTCATCAAATGTTAAGACCACTTTTAAAAAACTGGCTGATAATGATGAAGAACAAGAAGAAACCCTTAAGCTTTCCCTATAAGAAGGGATCAAGGGGCAATAACAAGAGGCAAGATCATGTCTTCCCATGAGACAGTGGAACTGTGGAACACTATATCCATAGTGTATCTGAGCTGCATGCCTTGTGTTCCCAGGATAAACCCTGATCTCTCGTGACTCGATACAGAGGAGACAGTTGGCGGATGAGAATATGAAAATAAATGCATATTTCCGGTTTAATCAGCAGAGTCTTGTCATCTCTGAGGATGATCTCTTTCATCTGATGCAAAAAAATTGGCAAAGCTCAGAATTCTGTTCCTAGTGCTCTGATCACACACACACACACACACACACACACACACACACACACACACACACACACACACGTGTACACAAAACCCTCCACAAAGCTATTATTCGAGTGTAAGCTTGAAGGTCAGTGAGGGTGGAATCGATAAGTCCCACTGTGCAAACACCCCGATATCAAAGCTACCCCAGCCTACAGTTTGTTTGAACCTTTTTCCCTGTCATGTGACACATCTGCCCCACCCAGTGAACTTACTGCCCCTGCCTCAGGGTACGGGAGCAAAACTGATGCATTGGCTCCTTTTTATTCCCACCCAACAAACCTCAGGGTCCACGAACAAAGCTCCCACATCTCACTGCTTCTGCAGAAAAACTTCCTGATTTCCAGCAAATTGGCCTGGAAACAGACATTTCAACAAAAAAGCATCAGAAGGGATTGAATAAAAGCATCAATTTGTTGTCTGGAGCAAAAGGTGAGATGGTAATTGGGGAAATCCCATAATTCAGTGCTAGTCTGCCTCTGTGTTACATCTTTCAGGTATCAGCAGGGACGGTGGTATTTAAGTAAAATATCTGGCGTCTGCTTCATTGCAGCCATAAAAAAAATCTGGTAGTGTTTCAAGCCTTCGAGCAGGAAACCAGCTCAGGTAGAAGGAAGCGAGGAAAACAAAATGAAAGAATGAACAGTGGAGGATGCCTGCTCGGCGTTTACAACCCAACAAATAACTAAAGTAAGCTCAGCAATCCTCTGTTCTATTCAGGCGGATTTGAGCGCACTGCTATCTAAGCCCCGTCAGTCACGCAGCATCAGCTCTATAGCTGGAACTCTGTTTGTTTGTGGCTTTTCCTTTTGTAATGAGAAGCACAAGTTAAGAAGTAACATTTGGTGCTGTCGGGGAAAAAAGTCTGCCTGAGACACTGGTGCTGGATTTGATTTAGTTATTTCTTTAATTTCATATTTTTAATTTTACTCCGCTTCATTCTGAACTCATGAGGAGGTGGTTAAAGCTCTGGCCTACTGATAGGAAGGTCGGGGCCTTAAGCCTTTTATTGCCAAGCTGCCACACTCGGGGCCCACACTCGGGCCCTTGAGTAAGGCCTTTAACTCTTAGTGCTCCAGGGGTGAGGTATCATAGTGGACCCTGTGCTCCAACCCCAGCTTCCTCACATTGGGCTTCACAGAGGGATGAAAGAATTTCACTGTGCTGTAACACTTTCCTTGTGGGAGGTGGGAGTTCAGTGGTTAAGGCTCTGGGTTACAGGTTGGGGGTATCAGGCCCTTAACCCTGTGTGCTCCAGGGGGCGCTCTGACCCCAGCTTCCTAACATCGGGGCACTAATGACATGCAGCTTCACAAGCAGTTTCTTTACCAAACACAAATTTGAATAAAAGGTCTTAGGATGCCATATCATGTAATTCCCTCCTCCCAGGGCCTCCTTACCTCTTTACTAACTTCCTTGTGTCGGAAAAAAAAACAAATCTGCACAACCGCACTGCAAATCTGTGTTCTACTGCGTTCAACGTCTAGACAGGGGAGGTTCCAAAAATCTGCTAAACTATAGAAACAGTGCAGACATGGTGTGCAAATCTCCGCCAATCACCTACAGCCTGGATAAGTGTGTGTGTGTGTGTGTGTGTGTGTGTGTGTGTGTGTGTTCCAGCCTGGCTCTAACACAACAGCTTAGCATCCAATATTTTCCCCTAAAGTCAGCGAAAGCATGGAGGTCAGACAGGATGCATAGTATGTTGATAATTATTTACTCCTAACAGTTTAGCAGTGGCTGAACAAAGGTTAATCGTGCTGTCGGAACTCTTATCATCTCTGACACGTGTCAGCCTCGGCATCCCTCCAGCAATCACTCACAGATCCGTCCGATATCGCGACACCCGGGCTGCCCTCGCCAGCTGGGGCTCCAGGAGCCAGACTCGGAGAATTAGTCTGGATTTACTGCGTCAGATCACGCGGGGAAAGATTGATCTGACGCGATTGATTCATTCACGATAAGCCGAAATAAACCTCAGGTGGAGAAGTCGAGAGGTGGATACTGAAAAATGAAATCATCTTCTTTATCTGGCTTCTGGAGGGTTTGTAAAATACACATACAAGTAAAAAAAAACTAATGTATATTGATGATTTGAGTGAAATTATTACTAATAAAAAATACAACTTAGCGGCTGTGGTGCAGGAAATACTGCACATCTTTATACCCCGGATTGTTTTATTATAAAGGGTTTAAAATCATATAAATAATGAAGCATAAAATCATAAATAATAAATTTATTCGAATATTACTTTCTTCTATTATTGACTGCAATGTAAACGTTCCTGAAAATTAAATAAGCATGTTTGCAAAGAAATTATGTGTATATATATATATATATATAATGTTGTTGTTGCAGTACACACTCGTACCCTGCATGCTAATGAACTTTTACTGTTTTTATTTGTTTTGTCTGTATTTGTACTGCACTTTTTTGCAAGTTGTATTTTTTTTTTTTATTAATTGAATTGTATTATTTTTCTCTGAAGCATTAGCGCCTCAGCATTAGTTTGTATTTGCAGGATTTGTGTGTAGCATCTTTGTAAGGATTTTAATTTAGTTATTAAAAAAAAGTACAGATTTTTTTCCTTGTTTTTTTTAATCTCGTGTGGGAATGTTTTTAAGCAAATTTGCACTGCAGCTTTTTTTTTATAAAAATTTCAATCACTTCAATCACCAACATCCCAATATTATACTTTCAGATGGATGGATGATAGATAGATAGATAGATAGATAGATAGATAGATAGATAGATAGATAGATAGATAGATAGATAGATAGATAGATAGACAGACAGACAGACAGACAGACAGACAGACAGACAGACACAGTGTTTGTGATGCATTATAACCCATGTACAGAACACATTACACACATCTCGGAGAGAAACAAACTCTGACTATAATCTCCATCATTTCTTTTCCACTTGAAATCAATAAATCAGTAAATACACTAGAACATGACAGCCGTTAACCTTCGTGGATCTTGTGACCAAATTCAGTGCCTCTCGACTTGTCTAGATTTCGCATCTCAGATTTGAGCTGTGGGACTTGAAGCCATGAGGTTGGATCCTGCCGTTCTACTTGTTCTCTGGCTGTAAGTCTCTCCTGGTGTTTTTCCATGCGTCCCTGAGAAACCTATTACTCGGCTTATCTCAGCTCACAGCCAGACACCGGCTAAAGCCGCTTACTCGCCTGTGCCATGTGGGTTGGAGGACAAACAGGCTGGATAACACCTTCACTGTGGAACAGTCTCACATCCAGGATGCAGGAAATGTTTCGAGCTCCATGCTGAACTCACCGATTTTAATTGTTTGAATCCATTTGATTACTTTATTTAATTTTTTATTAATTTATAGTTGCATTTCTGGACAGGATATTTCATGAGTTCAGATCATGAGTTGATCATCACTAAGCTCTAAGTGTACCAGTCACATCCAGCTTCCCAGTGGACACGAGTAGGGAAGCATCCACATCAAGCGACCATGTAAACAATGTTGAGTTACCACAAGCTGCTCAGTGGACGTTTGGAACATCAGCAACCAAGAACCCAGTGGACAATAGTGAGTTGTATTAGCCACAAGCTAGCCAGCTAACAATAATGATAACATGAACCTAACAATAACTGGAATGGTGAAGGTGACCTCTGATACTTTATAGTATAAAATTAAATCTTCACGCCTCACATTGTGAGCAGCCATGTTGATGTGACGTCACACTGTAAACTGGGGAAATATCTGGAAGCTGATTTGAGATAATGTTTCTTGCGGTTTGGATTTTTTTTCACACTGATGGAACCCTAAATGGTTAAAACACATGTGAGCTGGGCGAGATGCTGAGGTCTGAGAGGAATAAACCATTTCAGAACATCTATAGACAAACAATCACCCTGTAACTGCATAACACAGAGAGTTTTATCGATGTGTGCACACGTGTGTGTGTGTGTGTGTGTGTGTGTGTGTGTGTGTGTGTGTGTGTGTGTGTGTATAGGAACAGCAGGGTATATTCATCCCTCTTCTGGCCAACAGACAGAACTCATAATGTTGTGTCAGCCACATGCTGTGCAGGACCTTCTCACATACTGTTTACAAAATATCACACACACACACACACACACACACACACACACACACACACACACACACACACACACAAACTTGCAGCTAATGTGGAACACCTGGCAGCTCTTAAATTCGTTTGACCTCAGCACCGCTTTCACCTTGATGCTCGGGACCGAAGGCGGCAGATGGCAGGACGTTCTCTGACGACCCCGGTGCATTCTGGGACGTAACGTACAAACGGCCGAGGTTTGAGATGTTTGCTGGTGCCAGCCGATGACAAAGTGCTGGAGGTGCTACGCTGTAACACGCTCTGGTAATTGCTAACAAGGGAGAACAGACGTGTGATTGATTGCCCCAATAACCAACATCCATCCTTCTTTCTTTCTGCTCCTCATTCCTCCTCTTTTCTTCCTCTTCCTCCACTCACTTCATTACCCTAAACTCAGATCACTGAGACGGACTGAGGAGGAACACGACGTCACGCCGGAACACCTGGAGGATGAGAAACGACAGGAGTCTGGGCTACTCCAGGTGTTCATAATTGCTGCATAAGCCCTACATAAGCACTGAAATAGCCAGCGAAGGCTTTTATACAGGTGACGTTACCTGCCATAGAACAAAGTCTATTCTATTTTAGCAGAAGTATTGGACCACGCAGCTTTTCCAGCCATATGTGGTTCCTCCCCAAACTTACCACCAACTCGGAGGCACACAAGTGTACAGGACACCTTCAGACGCAGTGCACAACGCCAGCTCCATGAAGGTACGCTTCACATGGGTTGGACTGAAAGATCTTGAGCTAGAAGACCTCAGAGGAACGTGAATGCTGACTGCACCCAGGCCTCTTCACCTACATCAGTACCTGGCTTTACTTGTGGCACTTCTACTGCAGCTTGAATGTCCCAATGCATTGCGTCTACATAGCAGCCTGGAGCTCCAGCTACAACGTCTGCGTGAAACCACACCTACAATCGTCCTCTGTAGTTCTATATAACAGATACACAGATGAAGGTATTGATTTTACTGTGTTTTCAATGTGTTAAACTTCAGCCACTGCAGAGGAGTGATGCTGCCCAATTGGCTAAAACGAGTAGAAATGGGTTCCTCTAATGGTTTCCTCCTCATGAAGTCTCAGGGGTTTTCCTGTCTCATTAGAGATAAACGTGTATGGGATAAACGTAAAAGATGTATTTGTGATCTATTTATTTCTGTACTTCTGCTTTGGCACGATGTCCACTGACAAAGAGTTCTACAAACAAAACTGAAATAAACTTCACAGAAAGTAAATATTGATCAAAACCTTGGACTTGATAATAATTAATGACTATTATGTAGGTTGATCATCATGAAGGTCAGCTGTAGGTCAGGTTTAGCTCTGTGAAAGCCAGCGTTTAATAACACGGTACTATTCCTGTCTCTGTTAAAGTAAAAAAGTAGTTTTGTTTTTGATCCGGAGGCGTATGTCTGCGTGCATTAATTAATGCAAAGTTTATTAATAGATCTCGCAAAAATCACATCTTTTAAACAATTATTAAATGCATTTCAGCTCCGAGCAAACAGACTGGGTTTATGAGTAATCAAGAAAAAGAGGGCAGGAGGAAAAAAAGAGAATAGACAGAAAGAAAGAAATGCTGTCCTTTTCCAATTCCCTGCATTAATGAAGCCTGTGCTGTAAATGAAAGCAATCAGGCGAGGGCCTTTTCAGGAACCTCCCCCCTGCCACTTGGAGCACAATGAAGCATAATAAAAGCTGTTTCCTCCCTCCCTCCCTTCCTTCCTCCCTCGTTCTCGGAGATGGATGTGGTTGCAGGGGGTGAAGTGTATCCCAAGGACGCAGTGGAGAAGTGGTGGAGTGAGCTGAAGGAACAGAGCTAATGATGGTTCGGCTCACTCAGTCAGACTGCAGACACACTGAGACCAGACCCTGTAGAGCACCGAGCCTGACAGCAGCTTCAAACACAAACACAGCAGCTGCCGAGATCCTAAACACAACCATCCGCACGCTCCGAACCATCCGCACGCTCCGAACCATCCGCACGCTCCGAACCATCCGCACGCTCCGAACCATCCGAACCATCCGCACGCTCCGAACCATCCGCACGCTCCGAACCATCCGCACGCTCCGAACCATCCGAACCATCCACACGCTCCAAACCATCCGCACGCTCCGAACTATCCGAACCATCCACACGCTCCAAACCATCCACACGCTCCAAACCATCCGCACGCTCCGAACCATCCACACGCTCCAAACGATCCGAACCATCCGCACGCTCCGAACCATCCACACGCTCCAAACGATCCGAACCATCCGCACGCTCCGAACCATCCGCACGCTCCAAACGATCCGAACCATCCGCACCCTCCCAATCCCACCACAGAATTACACAACACCGCAACACACTCATGCTGCTACAAAACACACAGATTTCTATATTTCTATAGACAGAATGCAGTTCTGTATATCTCTATATATTTGTCTCTATAGTACAACAATGTTGTAATGCAATGTTTCAAAATAAACAAATCTGATTACAAGATTAAAGTCATAGCGATACAAGAAAGTCATACAGTTTTGAGAAAAAAACGTCAAATTATTTCAAACAAATTTCTATTCAACCAAATCTTCCACTTCCATTTTATGCAAACCAGTGAAACGTTTCTCACAATTTTGTGATCCATTGTTCTCAAAATATTAGCACTTTAATCTCATATTGCTCCCACTTTATTCTCCGATCGTTTAACATGGCACTAACTCACTATCTAACTATGGAAATGTGTAAAAAAATAAAAATATTTATATTAAAATGTGTTGCATCTTTATAAAAATGTGTCAAAATATTTTTGAAAAAAATAAAAAGGATCACGTTTTTACAGAAATATGTAAAATTATATATATATATATTAAATTACACACTTTTACCATCATGCACTTTTATCATTTTTGTAAGAAAATAGTTTTTTTTTTTTTTTTTTTGCAAACGTGCATGACTATATTTAAAATCCCCCTAAAATATGTACAATTATTGGCACCCTTCGTGAACATATACACAAAACATCCATATACAAAGGAGGTGTAGAAAACCACACGTTTACACTCAATCATAAAGCAAGTGTTTTCGTTTCTTCAGTTATTTTACATTCATTTTTAATCATTTTAATAAAACACCTTCACAATAAATTAATAAATGAATCCCGGAGACAGTGAATGTAATGACAGTAATGTTTTCTTTTTTGTCTCTTTCTTCCTGAAGTGGCAGGATTTCATTTCTAATACAAAGAAAGAAACTCTGAGATGAACTGGACACTATTAGAGGTAGAACACGGCAGGTGTAGTAACGAACAGAAGCGCAGAAGTAAAAATAAAAGCATATCTCAGAGATGATTGCAGGGAAAATGTGCAGCGAGACCACTGGGGATGCTCACTTCCATTTATAGCCATGATGATAATTATAACACACACACACACACACACACACACACACACACACACAAAGTAAATGACTGCAGCTCGTCTGTTTGATATAAACGGCTAAAACGAGCCAATAAACGAGCTCGGATTCACACTCGGGTTCCTTTTTTTTATTCGCACCAAAAAATGAAGCGTCAGCATTTTTCTTTATAATCGGCTTCCTAAAAGCCTATCCAGGGAGAATAAAACGCTCGGTTAAGAGCGACATGAGCTGGAGGTATACGGCCGCGGCCCGGCCCGGCCCGGCCCCAGGCGGTGACGTAACCACGCTGTCTTTTATAGCGGGGTCCGAGTTTTACTTCTCATCTAAATTGCCAGGCAAATTGCATTATTATCTTCTCCTGCTGCTCGATTACGTTCCTGAGCCGTCCGACTCGCCGGCCCACTCCACGAGGACATCAATACCTGCCACCGCTACACACATATACCCATACACACACACACACACACACACACACACACACACACACACACACACACCACCCTCACTGGGGCTTTCTCTCAGACATTAACCATGACACCTCTGTACACAACCCCACACCCACATAATCATCACATCACTCAACACATCACCTGCTCTTAAACAAGTGTATTCTGTTCTTTCATTATGCAGCTGCACACACACACACACACACACACACACACACACACACACACACTATGATTTATTGTGACTTTAAGTAAGTCCCAACCCTGTGCATGTCATCACAGTGAAGGAGAAGAAAAATTGCACTTACCTGATGATTGATTGCGCAGAGTGACGGCACATGGAGGAGAAAAAAAGAAAGGAAACGTGTTAACGAGTAGAAAAAGGTCTGAAGGTTCAATTAGCGCAGGAACAAAGACGCACGAGCAGAACGTAACGCATGTATCAGAGGAAGAGAATATCAAAAACAAACTCAGAAGCTCAAACTTTGACTGAGGTCTGATTTCATTCTAATATTAGGAACTGATTTATTTATTTATTATTTTTAGTTGTAGATTTAACACAAGCTAAAAAATGTAATACAATTAGTGGTATAATAAATCAATCTAACAATTAAAAATATAATACTATTATTACTACAAATAATAATCTACTATTAATAATAACTACTATTACTACTGATACCACTATTAAAACTCATAATAACTACTCCAACAAACTACTACTAGTATTTCTACTTTCCTATAATAATAATAATAATAATAATAATA
>JBCEWE010000293.1:0-2500 GCA_039877035.1 Silurus lanzhouensis | reverse complement strand
AGGGAGAATACGGAGGGAATGATGAGGCAGGGAGAATACGGAGGGAAGGATGAGGCAGGAACAATATGGAGGGAAGGATGAGGCAGGTAGAATACGGAGGGAAGGATGAGGCAGGTAGAATACAAAGGGAAGGATGAGGCAGGGAGAATACGGAGGGAAGGATGAGGCAGGAACAATACGGAGGGAAGGATGAGGCAGGTAGAATACGGAGGGAAGGATGAGGCAGGTAGAATACAAAGGTAGGGATGAGGCAGGGAGAATACGGAGGGAAGGATGAGGCAGGTAGAATACGGAGGGAAGGATGAGGCAGGTAGAATACAAAGGGAAGGATGAGGCAGGGAGAATACGGAGGGAAGGA
This sequence comes from Silurus lanzhouensis, assembly GCA_039877035.1. NCBI lineage: Eukaryota > Metazoa > Chordata > Actinopteri > Siluriformes > Siluridae > Silurus > Silurus lanzhouensis. The sequence continues at coordinate 2,142 of JBCEWE010000293.1, read as the reverse complement.
TGAGGCAGGTAGAATACAAAGGGAAGGATGAGGCAGGGAGAATACGAAAGGAATGATGAGGCAGGTAGAATACGAAGGAAATGATGAGGCAGGTAGAATACAAAGGGAAGGATGAGGCAGGGAAAATACGGAGGGAATGATGAGGCAAGTAGAATACAAAGGGAAGGATGAGGCAGGGAAAATACGGAGGGAAGGATGAGGCAGGGAGAATACGGAGGGAAGGATGAGGCAGGGAGAATAAGGTCAATATGGTTGGCTAATCTTTTACAAACCCAAAATAAAGTGTGTTACAGCCTTATTCATCCTGGGAATTGTTTTAGTTTGTAATTTAGGGGCGTGTCAGATTGTACAATGATTGACAGCAGTGTTTTTGGCCAAAAAAAAAAAGCGGTGTAAAAACCCCAAAAGTAACAGCACAGACCCAGGATAAGGTGGGGGGGGGGGGGGGGGGGGGTTAATAAAGTAGGGAGAAAGTGGTTTTGAAGGACAAGATGGAGACACAGGTGAAAGAGAATACAGTGGGGAGGATTAGGTGGGGTAGACAAATAGGGTTAGGGTAGAGGAGGGGATGATGATGAGGGGAGGATGAGGAGGGGAGGATGAGGAGGGGAGCGTGAGCAGGGGAGGATTAGGAGGGGATGATGAGGGGAGGATGAGGAGGGGAGCGTGAGCAGGGGAGAATGAGGAGGGGAGCGTGAGCAGGGGAGGATGAGGAGGGGATGATGAGGGGAGGATGAGGAGGGGAGCGTGAGCAGGGGAGGATGAGGAGGGGATGATGAGGGGAGGATGAGGAGGGGAGCATGAGCAGGGGAGGATGAGGAGGGGATGATGAGGGGAGGATGAGGAGGGGAGCGTGAGCAGGGGAGGATGAGGAGGGGAGGATGAGGAGGGGAGCGTGAGCAGGGGAGGATGAGGAGGGGATGATGAGGGGAGGATGAGGAGGGGAGGATGAGGAGGGGAGGATGAGCAGGGGAGAATGAGGAGGGGATGAGGAGGGGATGATGAGGGGAGGATGAGCAGGGGGGGATGATGAGGGGAGGATGAGCAGGGGAGGATGAGGAGGGGAGGATGAGCAGGGGAGGATGAGGAGGGGATGATGAGGGGAGGATGAGCAGGGGAGGATGAGGAGGGGAGCGTGAGCAGGGGAGGATGAGGAGGGGATGATGAGGGGAGGATGAGGAGGGGATGATGAGGGGAGGATGAGGAGGGAAGCGTGAGCAGGGGAGGATGAGGAGGGGATGATGAGGGGAGGATGAGGAGGGGAGGATGAGGGGAGGATGAGGAGGGAAGCGTGAGCAGGGGAGGATGAGGAGGGGATGATGAGGGGAGGATAGGAGGGGAGGATGAGGAGGGGAGCGTGAGCAGGGGAGGATGAGGAGGGGATGATGAGGGAAGGATGAGGAGGGAGCGTGAGCAGGGGAGGATGAGGAGGGGATGATGAGGGAGGATGAGGAGGGGAGCGTGGCGGGGGGATGGGGGGGATGATGGGGAGGATGAGGAGGGGAGCGTGAGCAGGGGAGGATGAGGAGGGGATGATGAGGGGAGGATGAGGAGGGGAGCGTGAGCAGGGGAGGATGAGGAGGGGATGATGAGGGGAGGATGAGGAGGGGAGCGTGAGCAGGGGAGGATGAGGAGGGGATGATGAGGGGAGGATGAGGAGGGGAGCGTGAGCAGGGGAGGATGAGGAGGGGATGATGAGGGGAGGATGAGGAGGGGAGCGTGAGCAGGGGAGGATGAGGAGGGGATGATGAGGAGGATGAGAGGGAGCGTGAGCAGGGGAGGATGAGGAGGGGATGATGAGGAGGGGAGCGTGAGCAGGGGAGGATGAGGAGGGGGATGATGAGGGGAGGATGAGGAGGGGAGCGTGAGCAGGGGAGGATGAGAGGGGATGATGAGGGGGAGGATGAGGAGGGGGAGCGGATGAGCAGGGGAGGATGAGGAGGGGATGATGAGGGGGAGGATGAGGGGAGAGAGGAGCGTGAGCAGGGGGAGGATGAGGAGGGGGGGATGATGAGGGGAGGGATGAGGAGGGGAGCGTTGAGCAGGGGAAGGATGAGAGAGGGGATGATGAGGAGGGAGGCGTGAGCAGTGGAGGATAGAGGGGATGATGAGCGAGGAGGATGAGGAGGGAATATGAGGAGG
>JBCEWE010000224.1:161118-164370 GCA_039877035.1 Silurus lanzhouensis | reverse complement strand
GTGTGTGTGTGTGTGTGTGTGTGTGTGTGTGGTGTGTGGTGTGAGAGAGAGAGAGAGAGAGAGAGAGAGAGAGAGAGAGAGAGAGAGAGAGAGAGGGGGAATGTGTGTGTGTGTGTGTGTGTGTGTGTGTGAGAGAGAGAGAGAGAGAGAGTTCAGATCAACACAATAAAAAGTATAACAGAAATATGATTTACAGCCTAACAAAATAAACCAATCACACTGGTGGGAGTGGCCTAATATTCTAATGAGCATGTTTGATTGACAGCCTCATACATGAGTACATTTTATACCTAATGGTTGAGATTTCAGCCTTTAAAGAATTTAAACACTCATCATTTTAGCTTAAAGTTGCGGTTTAAAGTTTTAGGTGCTTAGTCTAGAAAAGATTTTCGGAATAGGTTAGCATTTGCTGGATTAGCTTAACCCATTGGTTAGCTCTCACTCAGCACATCACACTTGCTCAATTAGCTTAGACTAGCTAGGTTTGCTCATATGGTCTATGTAGCTTTGCATGCACTGGATTAGCTTTGATCATGAAGTTCACTCATTAGATTCCTCTGACAGGGTTAACGGGGCAAGATTTCACTAAGTCAGCTTTCAATCACTACAGTGACTGTTTGCTAGTTTAGTTTACACTTACTAGTTTGCCTTTATTAGAGATTTTTATTTATTTATTATTACTAGATTACTAGGGAAGTTCCTGGTATTCAGAATCAGGTTACGAAGTTCCTAAAAATCTTAGTGTCTGTGGTTGTGTGTGAAAGAGTCTTTATACTCACACTGCTAACGGGTAAAGTGTAATCTATAGTGACCAGGGCTGGACAGTAAGCAAGTAAAGTAATATGTTACTGTACTTAAGTAGTTTTTTCACGTGTCTGTTCTTTACTGAAGTGTTCATGTAAGGATGGTCACATTCACATTTGGAGAAATTTTTTCTGTAACTTTACTACATTTCAAATTCAAATATTTGACTTTTTACTACATTTAGTGAAATCAGTCGTTCTTTTTTATTTACGAGGATAAAAACGTAACTGGTGAAACACGTACCGAGTCACCAATCAGGGTCGAGCGCATGCTCTGTTTTACACGTGTTCTGATCGGTGTATCTACTGATCACCAACATACAGTTCAGCATCAGTTCAACATCAAGCAGAACATTTAGAGAGGAATAAATGATGAAGAAACTCCAGACTCCTGAACTCACCACCACACACGTGACCTCATTTACACGTTTTATTAAAGTAGTAGAAAAGAAGGTTTTGTGTTCATGATCATTATAATAGAAATCAATGAGTGTTTGAGTCATTAATATCATTCTATTAATAGATCAGTGTGCTGAGAGTCACATTCGAGTCTTTACACAGAAACTGAGGTGATTAAGTGAAGAATCTTGTGATTAAATATGATAATTGGAACATTATAGTTATAATAAATCACTACTTTGGATACTAAAGTACATTAGAAGGCAAAAACCTTTGTACTTTTACTCAAATGAAAGTTTAAAGGAAACACTTTTACTGGAGTCATATTTTATCTAGTGTATCTTTAATTTAACTACATGGTTTGTTTACTTTGTCCACCACTGATAGTAAGACAAGTAAAAAATCTTTAGATTTCTCTTCTACCCAGGCTAAGTTGAAATAAACATGGTATCCTGCCAGATAAAGAACCTGATGGACCCAAGTTCTTTTTCATCTTCTTCTTCTTTAGATTTTTGTTTGTGTGTCAATGCTACCCACTGTTGTGTGGAACATAAGCATTACAAACCAAATCCTGCTTGTCTAATTGGAGCTATTAGGGCACTGGGGTTGCCACTTCGACTGTGCAGTAGTGACCTGAACCACCCTGGCCCCCATGTAGCCACACCGGTGTACCTGTAAAAAAAAAAAAGGTTCTTTATCCTATAAGCCCAAACCCCAGTTCCATCTCCTGAAACATCTATCCCCAAGTCTGTCTCTCCTATTCCCTAAACCCTATCCCCTCTGCCCCAACCTCTAGTCCCTATTTCCTAAACTTTATCCATATCCCCTATTCCTAAAACCTTTTGTCCTTGTCCCTTTGCCCTAAGTCCTAGTCCTTTTTACATTTTCATTTATAGGATTTGGCAGATTCCCTTATCCAGAGTGACTTACAACTGGGCAGTTGAGGTTAAGGGCCCAACAATGGGATTTGAACTTGTGACCTTCCAATCCAAAGTCCAATGTCTTAAGCACTGAGCTACAAGTTCTCATAGGCCATTGCCTCTTTCTATAATCCCTGTCAGCTAATCTCTACTTCATTCCATATCCCTGAGTCCATTTTCCCAATCACAATCCTCAGCCCCTAACTTCTAGACCATTTCCCAATTGCCTAGTTCCTATTACCTGGTCCTCATCTTCTAGTCCCTTTCCTCTAGTCTCCAATGAATTTCATTGAGTTCCCAACACCTAGTCTCTTTTTTTCCTATTCCCTAGTCTCTCTCCTCTCTGTTCCCTAGTCTCTCTCCTCTCTCCTCCCTAGTCTCTCTCCTCCCTGTTCCCTAGTCTCTTTCTTCCATATTCCCTAGTCTCTCCTCTCTATTCTCTATTATTTTTTTCTTTAGTAATTTTATGCAATCCTATTTCCCTAACCCCTATTTATTTTTTCTAAACCCTATACCCTATCCTACAGTCCCTTGTCGTAGCCCCTAGTCCCTACACCCTACACAGTGAGAGATCAGTGGTGTGAATGCGAGTTTAGAGCTGTTCATGTTCTCAGGGCCTCAGTGAGTGAAATGTGTGTGGACATGCCTTCACTTCCCTGAGCGAGCCTGTGTGTGTGTGTGTGTGTGTGTGTGTGTGTGTGTGTGTGTGTGTGTGTGTGTGTGTGTGAAGTGAAGTTGTGTGCTGAATTCCACAGTGCACCCTCAGGGACACGGGCCGCTCTGATATTCTCTTTAAAAAACACCACCAATACACCCAGTGCAGTTTACTGAGGACTTCCAGTGTGTGTGTGTGTGTGTGTGTGTGTGTGTGTGTGTGTGTGTGTGTGTGTGTGTGTGTGTGTGTGTGTGTGTGTGTATACATGTGTGTGACCTCATCACATTTAGCCTCTTACAGATAAAGCTTTGATCTTGAGCCGGTGATGCAGATGTGAGGGAATATCTGGAGCTTTATTAGTTACGCACAAATCCTTCACTTGATGGAGTTTGATTGGTGTGAAGTTCTGCGGGGCAAACAAACATTGAAGTGGGCGTGTCCTCCATGCGCGGGTGTGTGTGTGTGTGTGTGTGTG
>JBCEWE010000224.1:146118-153618 GCA_039877035.1 Silurus lanzhouensis | reverse complement strand
AAAGAGGGGATTTTTATAAGGAAGAGTAGAATAAATCAACCAAATAAAGGTGTTGTGGTTTAAAAGCTGGATCAGCTAACCCGCTTCCTGTGGTAGCTAATATGAAGCTGTTTAGGCTGAAGGACAGAAGGACATGCGAGAGTGATGAAAATTTCCATATTTCCATCGTCATTGATCGTCATGTTTGTAATGAGTTTGAACATGTGGAGATGTTCTTCAGGCATAGTTTTTTTAAATATTTTTTTTGTTCAACATGTTTAAAACATTTTTTTTTCACAATTTGTTCAAATAAAAACACAAGGTTTGGACTTTTATTGGAAAGATATCGTTAAACACTTCTCGATTGTGCACTTGTGGAGCTACGAGACTCGTAGGCTCCCTCCAGCTCTCATTACCGCTGTGATCATAGTGAATCATGTAAATACAATTTTGTCACGTTTTTTTTCCCCATTCGACACTCCAGTAGTAAGAGAGCTGCTCAATTTGCTGCTCGTTAAGTATTCAGGTGGTTGCGTGTGATTCTAGTTAGCTCGTCTGACGGCAGAAGTAAAGTCAAATCCTCCGCAGGCATATAAATGAATGCTGTATGATGAAATATTTATCTTGGTTATGGCATGAAGCTGCTGAATGACTTTGAAGGACTGCTAGCACTCATGTGTAATTACAGCTACACTCACTGCCTAACCCTGTACCTCCACCCAACTACCCCCCCTCCAACCCCCACCGGGGCCAAACCCAATCATCAGAATGAAGAAAAACGATATTACAGATGCACTGTGGTAATTAGGGCTTTCATGTCCCGCTGTATTAGATGTATGGACGACTCTTTATGTCGTAGCGCTGTCAGATTGTCAGAGTTACGGAGTCCCGAGTGCCCGTGTTTTTCATTCATAATGCAAATGAAATTCTTTCCATGTGTGTGTTTGTATAGGATGTGGCTGGCAAAGTGCTGGACCGCTGGGCCATCATGACCTTCGAGGAGGAAATTGCGACACTGCAGCAGTTCCTCCGTTTCGGAGAGACAAAGTCCATCGTGGAGCTGATGGCTCTGCAGGACAAAGAAGGTCAGGCGATCATTGTGCCGACGGTCAGAGCAAACTCGGACATCCGGAGCTTCATAGAGAGCAGCATGCAGCGTCCATCAGTGCCGTCCACAACAGAGCCTCTGAGCAGAAACAATGGGCACCACTTTGAGAGTTTGGTCAACAACATGAGCTTCATGCTGCCTCTGCAGTTGCTTAACTCCGTTCCTGCACCACTGCTCAGGTCCAGAGCAGATTCCCGCCAGCAAGAGGTTCCGGCACGACCCGAAATCCTGGACTCAAACCCCGACACCTCCTCTCACTTCACTTCCGATGCAGAAAGAGAAGACGTACCCATGGAAAGAGCGAGCACCAATTTAGAATCAGACGATTTCACACTGAGCGATAACTATTCCTCACCGTCGACCCCTTGCACACCCTCGATTAGCTCTGATATCGCCCAGGGGTCACCAGAGTCCAAAGTCCGTCTAGGAGTTGGGATGAAAAAAGGCCGTGTTTTCTGCAGTGCATGTGAAAAGACTTTTTATGACAAAGGAACACTGAAGATACACTACAATGCTGTTCACCTCAAGATTAAGCACAAGTGCACTATCGAGGGATGCAACATGGTCTTCAGCTCGCTGAGGAGCCGCAACCGGCACAGTGCTAACCCGAACCCTCGTCTGCACATGCCCATGAACCGAAACAATCGTGACAGGGACATGAGAGACGGACTGAGTCCTGGGGAAGAGGCAGAGAAGCGGGACTTTAGCAGACCTGTCTCTAGCTACATCAGCAACTCTGAGCCCAAACTTCACAGCTCCTTTCCAAGCATCAGCCACAGTGGAATCGTCTTCCCCAACCTGAAGACAGTGCAGCCAGTGCTGCCTTTCTACCGCAGCCTAGTAACACCTGCTGAGCTTGCCAACACACCTGGAAATCTGCCCTCCCTGCCTCTGCTGTCCTCCTCTTCAGTGCCTGTGAGCATAGGAGATGTGGAGAGCAATGCTGAGCCTGTGCCCAAGAAGAAATCCCGTAAATCCAGCATGCCCATTAAAATTGAGAAAGATGAGCTAGAAGAACGAAGCAGCTCCAATGATGATGATGACGATCCTCCTGCTAGCAAGGCCTTTGGAATGGACTGTGTAGTGAAGACAGAATGTGATGAACATGGTGTTGTCCATCCCTCAATCCATTCTTCTGTTCTCAACCATTCTTCCCATACAGAAGAACCACAAACAGAGAAGAAACACCAAGCCCAGGGGTGCAGTCTCACCAACTCATTGTCTTCCTTCAGCAACATGCAAAGAGACTTACATGAATTCGAGAAACAAACATGCAGCGAAGTCTGGGATCTCCAACCCACTGAGGAAGTGACACTAAGCGAACCTAATCCCCGTGAGTCTGAGGTCCGCACAGATGGCGTTAAAGACCTACAGATGTTAGCAGATGATGAAGACGATCTTCTCCACCACTGCGATAGTTGCAATAAAACCTTTAAAAACTCCTACAGCGCCAGGATGCATTACTGCAGCGTCCACTTGAAGGAAATGCACATGTGCACTGTGGCAGGCTGTAACGCTGCTTTCCCGTCCCGCAGGAGCAGAGACAGGTGAGTTTTACAGAGCTGCTGGAGTCCAACAACCAGAAGATAGGAGGTGTAGAATCAGTTCCACTTGTCTTTTTTATTAGTTTAGCAGAATAGTGGAATGTTCTGTCACCTCTGTAAAAACCATAGATGATGGTCACATGAGCAACAGTTGTAAATAACTATAAAGGTACATGTGTTCCTCATAGTTAAACCATATAAATGGAATAAACAGTATAAAGGTGGTCTTCAAGATTCAATCATGTTCCTCGCTTTGGTCCAGGTCACTATTCATTCTAACAGGCAAAATGATTCTTAACATCAAAGTAGGAATTTACAGAACATACCTCAAACCTACTTTACTGATTCTGTTTTATTGTATCGTTCCTCTCTTCAGACACAGTGCAAATTTGAATTTACACCACAAGCTGTTGACCAAAGATCACTACATCTTCAATCCTTCCTGCAGAGACCTCTGCACTGATTCTCACCCCGAATTACCTCCTAAAGATCCCCTGAGCCAGACCTCGGTCATCTTCAAGGGCACAAACCGCATGGGCCTGGTGTTTCCCATGAGTAAATCCTCTGAGAGCATCGAGGATCTGGTGGAGGACGAGGCCGTTTTGGACCTAAGCACCAGAGGAAGTGGTCACTCTTCTTCCTGGGACTCGGATGTGGGCAGCGAGGAGGAGCTCCCCCTGGAGGACAGCGATGAGAACGAAAGTTGCGACGGGGTGAATTCCAGCTCGGTCGGTCTCGGGCAGCAGGTCAACAGCTCGTCTTCACCCATTACCTGCCACGTCTGCCAAAAGGTTTACAGCAACAAAGGCACATTCAGGGCACACTACAAAACCGTGCACCTTCGGCTCCTGCACAAGTGCAAGGTACCAGGATGTGAGACCACGTTCTCCTCAGTCAGAAGCCGCAACCGACATAGTCAGAACCCAAATTTACACAGGAACCTTCCGAGCAACAGCACCACCACCAATCAGGAGTAGTTATTTATATATATAAATAAATGTACCCTAAAGATAAGCACTTGTTAGTGTGTAAGTGCAAAGGCACAGGTCTTTATATATATTCTACCTAAAATTCACAATCATTAACTTTTTCCCTGAGGAGGTTCAGAAGAATTTTTACTTATAATTTACAAATTGTGGTTTATTACTCAGTAAATTCAAATCAATGAAAAAGATTTGTGATGTGAATGCGTGCAAAAAAAAAAAAAAAGTAATGAACATCGGGCAAGTTGGTTTACTGAGTTGTTGATATGTTAAGACAAAACACTTAATTCTACAGGAAATGGATTCAGTGGCATTAATGGCCACATAGGCACCACCTTGAGCCGAGAATCTGCAGCCTGGTGGGAGACGTGGAGGTGAAGGTTTCAGAAAGTCCATGAAAAGCTACACCGGGAGACTCTACATGGTTGCATGATATGATTTCATTTGCTTTTTTTTTGTTATTTATTCCACTGCAGTTGAATTGCGTACAGATCAATCGAACGTATAAAGAGACCGTAACCGATACGTGTTGACGTCATTACCGAATGACGTGTCCGACGGAAGCTTGACTCATCGTGACAATATGAGGTGGTATTAAAATACTGTTTACAAGAAAGTACTTTATTTATCTACGTTTCCACACTTTCACCTTCAAAATAGTCTCCTGCACAGCATTACAGCGCCTCCCAGTGTTCCTTTCGAACGTGTCCTGGAAGTCATCTTTTCAAAGCATGTGAAGAACCTTCTGCGACTCATGCTGGATCTCCACAATGGTGTCAAAACGGCAACCTTTCAGCTGCATCTTCATCTTCGGGAAGAGGGTGAAGTCCGCAGGAGCCAAATCTGGCGAGTAGGGTGGGTGCGGAAGTGAGCTCATGTAGTTTCATGTGTGAGGAGGAGCTCGGTGACGGAGTGCTTATGTAGTCGCACTGCTCCTGATGCACACTGGATGATGTCTTTTGGCACACTGACTCATGAAGGTCGGTGCTCCCTGTGACTATGCGTGCAGTCTTTGCTGCCATCTGTTGGCGTGTTACGAAACTAGTCTGGAAGCGTGTTGACGCCACCTCATACAATGTTATCATAGCAATTTATCCTGAAGCAGAAGCACATCGCATTTCATTTGTGTGTTCACTACTTTATAAATAGCCTGATGGATTCCAGCACTGCTAGCGTTCGTCCATTACAGACTTTTTACACTGAGAACACTGATATGGCACATTTATTTTTATTATTTTATTGTTGTTCCTTTGGTTACAATCCCGGCAGCATGACAATCACTCTGTATACGGAATCATTAACACTAAAATGTGTAGGGCAACAAAACCTAGCAGCGGTGCTAACACGGAATGAAGCTGCTCAGCTAGCAGTAAGTCTTTTAACAAGAAAATTACAGGGAAGAAACGTCAATGTAACCTGAGACAGAAAGAGAAGGACGGCTTTCTTTTCAGACTAGCAGTAACAGTAAGTCCACCTAAACTAGCAGAAATTCAACAGCGTATATCGAGTACAGCAATACAATTAGCATGAAAGCTACATGTGATTATGGTAAGATGCTAATTAGAGTTTGTTACAACTCGTTTTGATTGGATAATTAAATAATTAATATCCTTATACTAAACCATCGCTCATGGAAATCTGTTGATCATGCGACACAAGGTTTTGTGCCAAATAATTTGTAATTTTTTTACTTCCTGAAAGTTTACGTTTCGTTATAGCGATCATTGCAGAAGTGGGCGTGTCCTCGCCCTGCTGCACCTCGGTAATGACTCACTGGACAGATTACAGGGTCGCGCCAAATGACTGCAACCCGCTGTGTTAGCAAACACAAGATTATTAGCATAACAGTATAGTATGTGAACACTCAGAACAGTGGGAGAAGAGTGGGCGGGGCCTGTGTGGTCATTAAAATATTCACAGCTAGTGAGGACCAAATGATTTTACTTTATCTTATTTTCCTTGTGATGTAAGATTTTCTTTGAGCATGTGAGCATTTTTTTACAGTAGCCTTGTTAGCAATTATGCTAAGTAGGCTTCATTTGCATAATAATAAAAAACACAATGAAATGATTCATGAGATAAAAGTAGGAGGTTTTTTACTACTATTAACAGACACTCCATCGAATAAAGGGTGGAGCTAAAAGAAGGAAGTAACGCATTGTTAGGTCATTATTTTGAGTAACGTGAAATGGACATCCTCTGCACCTGTGACCTCCAATAACAAATAACCAAAAGTATTTGCACATAGTGTCTAACCCCGCCCCTTTTCTCCTCACCCAGCATTACTGACCAAAACATCTCCATTGTGTCTACTTTACTTTCACCTGATTCCTGGTCATGTGACTTGATTTGAATGAAACTGTACCTTGAGAGTTTTTGTGTGTGTGTGTGTGTGTGTGTGTATGTGTGTGAAGGTGCAGGATTCACCTGGTGTGTGATGGTCAGTAATAGAACGCAGTGACGTTTTCTTCGCAAATGTCGTTTTACGGTTTCGGGATAATTTTTGTAACATTCCATGAATTCTGTTGTGTTGCTGTTGTGTAAATTATTGTACAGTGTTGTGTTTTTTTTAGGAGATTATTTGTTCCTATAAACACTAAAGCTGACCAAAGATCCTTCATTATAAACGAGCAGTATTAATAATAACAATAACGGGAGGAATAACTGTTACTGATGCGATCTGTGTTTGTATTTTGCAAGATTTGTTACCATTTGAAAAAAAAAAAAAACTGGAAACGATCTGTGTATTGTTGTGGCGTGAATTTGGGCGTGTCGCTGGGCGTGTCGCTGTCACTGGGTGTGTGCTACACCATGCCTAACCTTTTCAGACCTCCACCTCCTCCAATCATCTCTCTCATCTCTCCTTTATAGCTTTTTATAAACCTGAACAAAACCTAGCTTAGCAATTCACCACCAAACATGATATCTAACCTCATGTTGGCTAACGTGCTAGTGCCATTTATTAGCTTCTTAATCACCAAGGCAGGAGCTGGCTAGCTAACAAACTTTATTCTGCTAAACTACTACTATGTAGCTCATATTTTAAACACCACATTAAGCTAAAAAAAAAAAAACACGACTGATGATGATGATGATGAAGATGTTGATTGGTTAATCAGATTTAACTTTAGCTCTGCCCACAATGACCCAAATATCATGGCTGTTTTTATTTCAGCAATATAAGCTAAGTTAGCAAACACAGACACTGCACTAACATTAGCTCGCTAACCAGCCTGATTAGCTGAGCAGTAGCAGTTTGTGTGAACTGTACAGAACAACAAGACAAACTGACTAATTATGACAGTTTGGCAGCATTAGCTATGCTAGATAGCAGCCTAGCTTGTGGATTTTAGGTGAAATATTTTTGACAATTCAGCACGCTTTACGCTACGTACATCCAGTGCGCGCCCAGTTACACTTGAAATGTCAAAATTAATAACCCACAGTTTTTACAGTATTGTTGTCGTCATGTCATACTGATGCCACGTTTTCTCATAACTATTCAAAATATTCATGTTTTTATTCTTGGTTTCTTGTGACAAAATAAAAAGCCATGATTTCAGAATCTGGAGTCGAGTGTGTTGTCTTATATTTCAGTTCATATGTGTGTGTAGGTGTGTGTTTGTGTGTGTGTGTGTGTGTGTGTGTGTGTGTGTGTGTGTGTGAATTGACAAGAGTAATGTATATTGAAAAGCATCATCCTCCCATCGATATTTCAAATTTTTTTGGGTGACCAGGAAGAGGAAATTGTTCAACCATGACAACCAGGGGCATAAATCTGAAGTAACACATGGCCCAAATTTCCTCAGTCATTTGTTATACAGAGTAAGACTACGTTTTGTATAGTTGTGTTGTTGATGCTGTGTTGTTGAGCTTCACACAATGA